>NKZD01002042.1:0-103704 GCA_002370635.1 Metschnikowia cerradonensis | reverse complement strand
ATACTATACTATACTATACTATACTATACTATACTATACTATACTATACTATACTATACTATACTATACTATACTATACTATACTACTACTTACTACTCATTGTTATGTTCTTTAATACATCTATGCCTATCTTCTTATATTCGTTGATGGTTCCTCAAAGAGAGGAACTGAGGTGGCTTAAATACTTTTGAGAGAAACGTGTTACCGGAAAACTCTCTACCAGAACAATGGAAGTATTGCTTCTGGAATATTCGAAAGGAGCGTATCACCATTGTAACAATCGGACTGAGAGGCTTCATAATAACTTCATAGGCAGGGCCTTGCCTATGGTGGATCTAACACTCATTACTCACTACTTAATACTTACTACTCACTACTTATAAGTAGTAGTAGTATTCATAAGAGTAGATGTACAAGTAGTCATATGGATTTTGCTCCGCCCAAGATCTGGAACACGACCAAAGAATATGAATATGAGGTTATTCCAAAGTATTGAATGTGGTATGCTATAGTGTAGTACAGAGTAGTAAAGTCACACCGGTAATATGACTAGTATAGTGTTGTATTGTATAGTTTGGTGTAGCCTAGTGATAGTAAGCAGTAATAGTAAGCAGTAATAGTAAGCAGTAATAGTAAGCAGTGGTAGTAAGCAGTGGTAGTGAACAATAGTAGTAAACAGTAGTGGTGGTATGGTTAGTAATAGTCGATGAGCGTTAGAGTTGTAGTTTCTAGTGCTAATAGTAGTAGTAGCAGTAGTACTACCTAGTAATAATATCTAATGAACTGCTTTACTATACTACTCACTACTCACTACTCACTACTCACTACTCACTACTCACTACTCACTACTCATTACTTACTACTCATTACTTACTACTCATTACTCACTACTTACTACTCATTACTCACTACTCACTACTCATTACTCACTACTCATTACTCATTACTCATTACTCACTACTTACTTATACTAGGACAAGTCGTAATCGATACTAACTGCCTGTATATTCTGCTAGAGTGTAGAGTCCTATTTCATACTACTCTATTGTAAAATATCAGTTTGTATGTTTCCTGATCCTTAGAATGGCTGGCCATTAGAATTAGACAGCGTAGGTTCAAAAGACCTCAATAGCTAGAGTACTACCTATAATGGATCTAAAAATACACTATATAACATACTTCCTTATACTTACTATGCTATACTTACTATTCTTTCTTTACTACACTTTCTATATTGACACTACTGACACTACTGACTACTGACTACTGACTACTGACTACTGACTACTGACTACTGACTCTACTGACCCTACTGATTACCGACTCTAGGCCCTTGCGAATACAGGTTAGAGCCTCAGCTCGTATAATAATTCTAACATTTGGTAGCACAAGGGTTATAAGCTTCTAACAGGCTTCTAAGCTAATCGAATCTCCAGGAATAATGACCTAACGATGTCTACGTATTTGGAACGGCTAATATTAGTAGGAACTCACCCGAACAGCGTCATAAGTATTCTTAGTTAATTGATGATATCTATATTAGACTATAACTATCTAAGATTAGGGAATGGAATTCTTACGTTCAAAGCTAGGATCTCTCCCCCTTTATATATCTGGCGCTATCAGGGATAGCTGCATAGAAGCGGGGTTATTTGTAGAGACCACCTACGTGGGAAATGTTCCTGTGGCGCACTGCTGCCTCATTGGAATCCTGTATTTAATTGGGTAGATTCCATGTGTAACATCACTTTCCCTACAGTATAAATTAGACTGACTACATACTTCCTTATATATACTATATTATATTATTCACTATACTGACTACACTTGCCAGTACAATTGACTTGACTGTGTTGTGCTATACACTATACGCTATACATTAAAGCCACTATACAGACACTATACAGACACTATACAGAGTCACTATAATTTCACTATACAGACACTATACAGAGTCACTATAATTTCACTATACAGACTCTACACTATACATTACAGACTCTATAACACACTGGCTATACAAAATACAGACTCTACACTATACTATACACTATACTATACTGAGTCTATACTATACTGACTCTACACATCTTGTACTCCGACTGCCTCATACTATACTATTAAAAAATAGAAAATAGTGCCTAACTAAACATTACGTTGAGTAAGCTTGGCTGGTGATTAGCTTGATTCTTGATTAGCTTGGTTCTTGATTAGATTGATTCTTGCTTAGATCGGTACTGATTAGCTTAGTACTGATTATAAGCTTGAAAGCTTATGATGCATTGATACAGTAGTGCTGTGGAACACACATTCTTACTTGAGACTTACTTGAGATTTTAGATGTAACACAAAAAACCAAATGCTTGGTTCTTGCTAGTAAATCTACTTGTAAGGTTGTTGACATTCCAAAACCGAAAAGATGCATTTGGAATGTAGCTCAGCAAGCGAACAAGTATCTCATTGGCCAATATCTTTAAATATACAGCAAGACCTGATCCTAATAATGAAAGTAGGATTTTTCTCTGGATCTGTTCTTTAGATCTGATCTCTGGATTTTTCTCTGGATTTTTCTCTGGATTTGGTCTCTGGATTTGGTCTCAGTATACTGCTATACTGCTGCTATAAGGGAAAAATCCTTGCAATAGCTTTCCAACTTGAAGTAGATTTTATCAATGAATCGACACACTCAATGGAGAATACTTCATTGGCCGAGTGACTTCAAGCAATTATAGCTTTTACACTCTATACCTCATACTCTATTCTCCATACTCTATACTCTCAAGGGTCTTGTCTTGTCTTGTCTTGTCTTGTCTTGTCTTGTCTTGTCTTGTCTTGTCTTAGATAGACCATTCTTTTTCTTTATTTTCTGGTTTTCTTCTTTGTTTTTGGGTATCTGGCTCCTGAAATGCCCAGGCTACAATTCTCTGATCATAGCATCTATTTTGGCATCTAAATTCAGCACATGACAGCAACCAATTTCAGTGTCTGTCCTTGTTGTGATCACCAGTAACTTGGCAAGTCGGACCAATTGTTTATTTTTCTTCTTTCCCAATAACTCAAGGGCCCTGTTTTATATACCCACTCTCCAGTTTCCGGATGATCTGGGTTTCCACCCACGTGCTCAAAGAAAAACGGCGTGTGCTGCACATTCTCCACCCGTCTTTCTCGCTGGCCCTGCTCAAGCTTCTGCTTGAGCGCCTCTGCCTCTTCAATGTTTCCACTGGAGTAGGCGAGGATATCAGGCCGCAAGCGGGAATCGTTGGGAGGAAGCTGGCCCTTTTCGATGCTGGTGATCTTGTTGAGAGTACCTGCAAACTCCGTGAAGCCAAACTTCTTCTCGTACCCGTCCAACAACTTTCCTGCAGTCCAGATCGTTTTCTCCGTGGAGTGGGTCTTCAACGTCATGCTCTCGGTCCAGGTTCCCGATACCGTATAGGGTAATTGTTTCTTGGATGAGTCGTAGGCCTTGATAACCAAATCCTCGGACCGACCACTAAACATCCCGCCCTTGGCAAACTCCACCACGGCTTTTTCGCCGGAACTGGACTTCACCGTGAAGCTGCCACTGGGCTCCGTGTACTTTTCACCAGCTATGATGTTCTTAAGCACACACGTAGGCTGTGACCACGTGAAAACTTCGCCCGTCTTCCGGATCGTCAACTTTACCACTCCGTTAGTATATATTTCCGAAGTCTTACCCCAGAACTTCTGCGTGGGGACGGGAGTAAAGGCCAACGTCCAATTTCTGGTCTCCACGAAAAGGGCAAACACAAGTGGTTTATGGGAAATCTTCTCACAAACCATACGGAGGCCCTTATCTTCTCTAACCAACTCGTAGGTCTCACCCAATAGCGGATTGAAAGGCTTTCTGGAGCTTCTCACCTTGGCTCTCATTGGGGAGAGGTAAGTGACGGAAAAAGCGGCAATCCTCAAGAGTAATTCACCAGAATCCTCGGCATAAGAGCCCTGCAACGCATTATCAATGAGGTTGGAATACTCCACCATCTCCGAGTACCTCTGCAAAATACCAATGGGCTCATTCATATCCACCGGCATAGACAAGGACGACAAGTCCTTGCCCACGTTTTTCCTCACAAATGAAAGGAGACTAGGGGGCTCATGGTTGAAAGGAGCAATGTCACAATCTCTGTCCACAGGCTCAAGAGGTAAAGGGTACAAATCGTGCGCCGTTCCCAAATCCTCCGTCAGCGACGGGTTGGCCAATTCTGGGTTAGGGTTGGGAAGCTCCTCTGTTTCCAGCTCGGAATCTGAGGAAGACTCTCTAAGCGAATCACCATCTTCGTCACTGGACTCTTCATCCGATTGTGCCTTATCCACAGTCTTCCCACTCATCAAAACCACTCCGGTATTGGACCCCATGGTTTCACTGGCATCATAGAACTCTGCACTAGACTGGATGGAGTTCGTATCGGATGTTTGCAGCTTGTTCATCAAGTCAAACACGTTTCCCTGTAAAGCTCTGATTTCCTGTTCAGTATTCTCAGGGGACTTCAGACATATAGACGAGGCTATGTTACCTAATTTGAGATAAATGTATTCTAAATCGGCCTCACGTGATGAGAGTCTCTTTTTGGCCGTTTCTTTCAGGGCCTGCAGCTTCTTTTTCTTGATGACGTTAAATGCATTGATCCACGCATCAAAGTCCTGCTTGTTCAAAGGCTTAAGGTCCCAGACCTCCATTCCAGAATCCACAAAAATCTCGTTAGTTTTGGAATTGGCACTGACGATAGACTCCATGATGGGCATTTGGCCACGCAACTTGTTGTTGTCGATTTTGAAGTACGAAAGCGTACCGTACTTGAAGTTAAGGATGAAGAAACGCTTGGTGAAGCCCTGGAGCTTTTTTCTGCGGCGTTTCAAAAGAACTCCTTGCATCAACTCACCATCTTTGGGCCGTAAGATATTCTCGGTTGGATGGTCAGGTATAGACTTCCATTCAGCAGCAGCAAGGTGTTTCAGCTTCGCCTGCATGTAGTCGTTTTGGTTGACGATTTTTGCAGAAAAAAGCACCTTTTTCCCTGTGGTCTTGGAGAAAGAGTTATCGAAGATAAACGCAAAGACCCCTCCTTTTTCTACATCAAACGTCCCTTTGACCAATTCACCAGCAATAAGCTTATCGTACTTTTTGAGTAGCGTCAAATCAGGGTTATTGATGTTGGCCAAAAACACCGAGGACCGAGATTTGGTCTTGTAGGCACCCAGCTCGGTGATTTTGTTGACGGAAGCCATAGACGACGAGCGCATGCGGTTAGGCCCATTAATGGAGCCAGCCGAGGAGTCACCCGTAGCCGCCGTCGAAGGAAGCTCATCTACCACGTCTTCTGATTCGTCCATTTCTAGCGGCAAATCATTGCGGCGGTAGAACGAGAAGTTAATGGACTTTTTGAGCGGCTTGACCTGCCACTTTATGGAACAATTGTCGGGGGCATTGACCCACTTGACGAGGAAATCCTTGGCATGCACTTCGATGGTTTCCATATTGAGAACTGGGTACACACTGTGGGGATGATATGGGATGCACGCTTTAGGTGTGGCGGAAAAGAATGTATGGTTGGTTGTAATACGTGGAGAATATTTTATGCGTGGGATAATTCCACGGTAAAGGTAAATGTAAATGTATGGATGGTGCGAGAGGAGTTATATGCAGGTATGGGTATGAGCCCTTACTACAGAAACGAAGTAATAATAAATCTAAATTTAAATCTAAATATATATATATTTATTGTTTTTATTTTTTATTATGCAGGAACAGTTCTAAAAAAAACAATAAAATTGGCTCTTCACTATTGTTTGAAGGTTTATTTCAGATTTTTAGCTTAGAGCTTGGAGCTTGCGGTTTGGCCGGCTGGTGGTGGCACGTGCGAATATATGGGGTGGGGTAGTGAGTGTGATAATGTACATGTACAGTGTTTTTCAAAAGTATTCAAACCAACGCGGCAAAATGTTTCGAACCAAGAAGAGAAAATGGTTCAAAGCAGCACGGCAAAACGATTTAAACCATACTAGCATAAATTAAATAAACTAATGCAACACATCACCCTCCCTAACAAGTTGATTATTGTATACAGGATAACAAGATGTAGATTACTTAACACTAATCGAACATCTACGAGAGCTATTTCTGGTGAGTCTGGTAGTAGAGGACATCATGATATGTTTCTCCTAGACGATATTCTGATTTGTTAACTAACACTAGGATATGGACCAGAGTTCCATCTTACATAGATTTCCGGAACTGTGCTAAACTTTCCACACAAGAATGATGTGAGAGCTAGACCTTCCTATTATATAGAAAAGGTAATTATAGCATCAAGCAGTAGGTATAGCATACTCTAGGATTTTCATGAGTGTGCGTCTTCCTTTTCGGAAATGATCATTCATTGCTCACTTTCAACACAAAGAAACCCAGTTCAGTTCCATCCGTCTTGACCTTTGATCAAAGGGTACTGCAAAACTTTTGTCCCAGATGTAGTACCATAAGAGTCAATTGTCCAGATTTAAGGGGTGATTTCAGAATATTGAATTCTAATGTGTGAAACATTATGAGATGGTGTGAACCATTACGAGTTGGTGTGAACCATTACGCCATTTAGTTTGAATGACTGTGCGAAGGAGTACGAAACTTTTTGAATTATTAGTTTGTTTAATTTTACCAGTTTGGTTTGAATCGTTTTGCTGTGCTAGTTTGAATAGTTTTGAAAAACACTGTATCAGAGTGTGATTTGACCTCGCACTGCAGGAATTAGTAAATTTACTAAATACTACTGGACGGTACTTAAACCGATTTGGTTTAGTATGTACCACACTAGTTTATACTAGACTATACTACACTATACTACACTATACTACACTATACTACACTATACTACACTATACTACACTATACTACATTATACTACAATCTACTTGTTAGATCCACCATAAGCAGGACCCTGCCTATAGAAGTACCATGAAGAATACTCAGTTNTTGTTAGATCCACCATAAGCAGGACCCTGCCTATAGAAGTACCATGAAGAATACTCAGTTCGATCTTAACAATGGCTAGGCCATCATTGTACAAAGTACTATGATGACCATTGAAAACTCCGTATCACGCCCATCATAGTATTTCGGCCATTGTTCTAGTGGAGAGTTTTTCGAATGCCATGTTTTTCACAAATTTATATAAGTCGCTCCAGTTCCTCTCTTTGAGGATCCATCAACGAACATAGTTTTAGTTAAGTATAAATGTATGAAAGTACATAGTACTACTATACTACAACCTACCATACGCCAATCTACCATACTATACTATACTATACTACCTATATTCACTATTACTCTACTCTACTCTACTCTACTCTACTCTATACTGTCTCCTGTTCTCTGTTTTCTTGCCCTATAGTCTTTTGTGATAAACACTGAGCGGTCTAGTTTTCGGATGAACTGTATATCTGGGTTTATCTTGCCATTTATATCATCTGGAGATATGGTTGAAGATGCTACTTAAACTTAAGTCTGTGGCTAATTAGAAGTGCGACACTGACGTTGTTGTCGAAGGGAAATAATGGACGGAGGAGAAAATACTACAGAAAGACTATTCAGTAACAAATATTTACAGACTCCCAACTCTAGGAATCTTCTTACTAGATAGACTTTTAACTATCTAACTGCTTAACCTGGATTGAGTGTATCAGAATAGTACTCAGTACCATTAAACTGAGTGTATCAGTACTATTAAACTGAAATCAGACTTCTGAGTACTACTAAACTGAATGTGTCAGTACTACTAAACTGAATGTATGAGTACTATTAAACTGAAATCAGACTTCTAAGTACTACTAAACTGAATGTATCAGTACTATTAAACTGAATGTGTCAGTACTACTAAACTGAATGTATCAGTACTACTAAAATAAATGTATCAGACTACTCAGTAGTGTACTTAAATGTCACGAAAAAAGGAGACAGTACTGAACAACATTCAAATTGCTCTAAATTGTTCTCTAAATTACCCCAAACTTTCCTGAAACACTCTAAACCTCACGGAGTTGTACTAATCACTCATTAATTCTATTACATGGGGACACTTCAACTGGAGCTGATGCACCTCCGTGGACTCCACTGAAAGAAGGCCGTTTTTCCTTGGGGTTAGGGTTGTAGGGATTGAAAGCTGGCACTCTTCCAGGAACTGGGGGCTCCTCTTATTGACCTTACACTTCTGTTAAACTTCAACTCATTTTCACTGTGTGTATTGCTTTCTACCCTGTATTGTTATACATCACATTATTTCGGCAATACAATACCGTTAGATCTGTTAGATCTTTGATGTTACGTCAGATACTCTGTTCACTATGTTTATTTGCCGATGAGTTTTAGGGGGAGAAACCGAGCTACTTAAGTAGTTGCCAAAGGGTCGTCTGATCCGGGTTGCTAGATGCTGGCCTTAGTGACTGACTACCAATTTATCTTTAATTGTAGTCTGAAATACGGAACGAGTCGTGAAAGACCCACTTCGGATCTAACAAGACGAGTATAGTAGTATAGTAGTATGCAATTCTTTTTTATTATTAGCTATTTATTAATCGTCTCAATGAGTCCGAATGTTATTGTCTTTCAGGGTCCATATTTTATATAATGAGACTCCTGAATGCAAGAGGTATACTAGAAGTATGTTCTATCTTGCCTTACTGACTTTCTGAGACCCAAAGTGCCGAGATGCCTGTAAACATCCTTGAAATGTTAGGCCCCGTTGTCCTCGAGTCTGTTTCGGAGTGGTCAGTAAGAAATTGTGTTTCTGCTTCTTCTTCGTTCTTTTTTTCTGCTTCTTCGTTCTCTTTTTCTCTTTCTTTATTTCCTCATTCTCCATGTTTTCGTTTACTTCATTTTTTTGGGAGGAGTTTCCGGGGTTTAGGTAAGTTATGAGAAGCGAGCTTGTGATCCCAAACCCAGTAATTCCAGGAAGAATAAGTAAGAGGAGGAATAGAAAGAGGAGATGCATTTGGTGAAGGAAGAGTTTTAGGTCTTTTTTTTGCTTTTGTTTTTAGCTCTTTTTGATGTGGATCTTGTTTTTTAGATGGGTGTTTTTTGTGTGGAAAAGTGGTGGTGGGGAATGGGAAATTATTGGGGGGGACCAGGGTTTATATAGTTCGCAGTTTGTCACAAAATGGCTGCGAAATCTGGTACGCTCACTTTTTGGGGCTGGTATGCTCATTTTCTGATCCGCACCCAATCTACGTTTTCCGTCGACACATACTACTTTTCCGATTTTGTAATATGTACGATTTTTTTGTGATGTACGATTTTTTGTGATATGTATAATTTGGGCCTGTCAATTTTTTTTGTTATCTTTCAGAATAATGCATTAGAGATTTGAGAATGCTGCTATACGCAAGACCAGATCAGATTCAGACAGATTCACTTCCCACCTCTCCCTTCCTACCTTACGAACTTCCCAAGTTTCCAAGTTCCCATAACATCAAATCTGTAGTTGGGATGCACGTTGGGATTATTTAGGTTGATCATGAGTTGAGCCTTCACATATAAATAGTCACTCACAAAATGTCACTCACAAAAAGTCACTCACAAAATGTCACTCACAAAATGTCACTCACAAAATGTCACTCACAAAATGTCACTCACAAAATGTCACTCACAAAATAGTCACTCACAAAATGTCACTCACAAAATGTCACTCACAAAATAGTCACTCATCACCTAGTCAATGACGTGAGTTTGGGGCCTGTTTCTCAACACAACACTCGCTCCTGTTGAAATTGTGAGATGCAACAACCAAAGTGTGTGCTGGCTACTATGAGTTGTGGTGCTTGCAGTGACATTATAGTAGCGATACAGTGTTTTTCAAAACTATTCAAACCAGCTCGGCAAAACGATTCAAACCAATATAGCAAATTTAAACAAACCAATACACATAACCCTTCTTAGGGGTGTACGAAAAGTTGTTGGATACAGGATAACATAAAAAACCAGTTCATTTCCGTCCATTTTTCACCCTTGATTGGTACTGCAAAACGTCTGTCCCAAATGTAGTACATATGAGGCAAACGTCCAGATTTAAAGGGTGATTTCAGAAAATTGAATTCTAATGAAAGTTGGTGTGGAAACATTACACCATTTGGTCTGAAAGACTGTACTTTGCGAAAGGGTGCGAAACGTTTTGAATTATTGGTTTGATTAATTTTGCTTGTGTGGTTTGAATAGTTTTGAAAAACACTGAATCTACGTTTTTCTGTGATATGTACGATTTGTGCCTGCACAAAAGCTCATCTTCTCTTTGTTATCCTCCAGTGTGTTTGTTGAGCGTTAGAGAAAACGCTGTCATAGCTAGGAAAAGTTATGTCATTGATGGCTAAGGACTCTAAGAGCGTTGGGACGGTGGTAGCCATTGTTGTTTTTAGGAATTGTTAGATGTGTTACAGATCTGTGCTAGAAGGTCCGTGATATTCTGGTTACTCATGATACCGCTCAACCAAGAGCCGGATCCCCTATATATATATATATATATATACCTTTCACCTTGGACTCATTCCCCCTGAACCGGAATTGTTAATACATTGTCTTAGATCAAACTTGACTCCTCCTGACTCCTCCTGACAACCAAGACCCGGTGACAATGCTAGTCTCCAATCATGAGTCGTGTACTGCAAATTATAACATTGCCTGCATATTACAATATTACCTGCATATATCAGTTACAACTTGGTCCGCCAATGTAATCCCCATGCAACGTTCGAAGCGAGATGAACGGTCCCATTCTGGAAGCCCGTGCGTCACGCAAACACATGAACCCAAAAGCCCAGGGATGTCTTGTGATTTACACATGCCAAATGCAACATTGTTTCTTATTTTTTTGCTAGGGCTTGCTACGGATGAATGTATACAGTCAGTCAATAGTATCGAATGAGTATGGAGATCAATTGTTCGGGAATAATAGCATCAATAGTGCGAAAACAATAGAATTGATCATGTGAAAATAATAGTATCCATGCAGCCTAAATATAGATCTGGAAATGTCTTGGTGTTTAACCCCTCATGCTTCGATCACTTCTTCCTATTAGCTCCGCCGGTAAGACTACCCATAGGAGAGTTAAGACCTCCATGGTCAATTTCATACTAATTCATCATATAATCTGATCAAACTACTGTAGTGGCTACTTCTTCAATACTATCATACCTTTTTCTACGACCTACTTCTCTTGTCTTACTACAATCATGTGGATACTTTCGATAGTGCCATAGTACTCAATTAGTCAACTTCCTGGCTAAGTATCGATTTTGGGCATGAATAAGCTATGGCTAATGGTGCCATCTGACATTTGACACCAGGTAGTACCCCATTTGAAGGAACATGAAATACGCACAGCAAAGCACTTGATATCTTAAGAATTATCAATCCTAATAACCAGTACTGAAATAGCCAGTACTGAAATAACCAGTACTGAAATAACCAATCCTGAAATACAACAAGAGCTATTTTCTCAACACTCCTTCTAAAGGTTTGACTCCAATATCTCCAAACTTCGTAACTCAGTAAATATCTCTCACGAGAAGTTCTATAAATGTATCCATAATTGATTCTCAAAATCAACAAAATCAACAATCATATTGCTTGTCACGATTCTTTATCTCACGGAATCAGCTCTGACCATGATGTGCTTAGATCCTTCGACCTTAACCGTCATGATTTAAAGTTTAGATATTCATGGTAGTCGATTAAATAATTTGGTTCAACTTCTTCAACTTCTCTATAGTGACTCAGAGTTTCAACTTATGTTTTAGTATATAGTATATATTGATATACAGGGATATGTAAATTGTACCTTACAAGAAGAAGTCTTACAGTGTTTTTCAAAACTATTCAAGCCAGTGCGACAAAACTATTCAAACCAGCATGACAAAATGTTTCAAACCAAGAAGACAGAATGGTTCAAACCAAGAAGACAGAACGGTTCAAACCAGCTTGACAAAATGGTTCACACTAACTTTTATTAGAATTCAATATCCTGAAATCCTAAATCTGAAATCTTAAATCTGGAGGATTGCCTCATATGGTACTAAATTTGGGACAAAAGTCTTGCAATACCAATCAAGGGTGAAAAACGTACGGAACTGAAACTGGTTTCCTTGTTATCCTGTATATAACAACTTGTCCATATGGTTTGAAAGATTGTGCGAAGAAGGGTACGAAACATTTTGTCATTTTGTCGCCCTAATTTGAATCATTTTGTCGCACTGGTTTGAATAATTTTGAAAAACACTGTAAACACGGGGCGCGCCCACGTTTGATAGTTATCAACTGGTCTATGACCTGCACATAGGACATCACTGACCTGTATTCAACACACTACGTAGTCCCTTGACTCCGTGTGTTGACAGACTCAGAGTGACTCAAGGGTGACTCAAGGGTGCCTCAAGGTCGTGGTGAGTGCAGCTACTAGTTTGGAAGGATTTTGGGATGGTGTTGGGTATTCGGTGGTAGGACGCTGGAATGGAGTGTGGAGACCTCGACCTCGGAATTAGACTGAATGGGTGCAAAAAACCACCCGTACACCATGCTACCTCAGCAGAAAAAGGACCAACGCAAACGTCCTTTTTATCATCGTACGAAACTGAAAGTGGGCTGGTTGGAATCATGGAAATCCGGACATGGCATTCATATATTTTCAAATTTAAATTATTGATGGGGAAACTCGTAACAAGGGGAAACAAAAAGTGGTGGTGCGAGTTCCGGTCATTCCGAGGTCTGTCCACCATTCCCTCAATAACCCCATTCAGAAAAATAGCTTCTGCTGTAAAAGCCCGAGTTCTAATTAAAATTAAGAGGCCGGACTGTATCCAAGTTCAACATCCACTATTTGACTATCCTCCATCGTCTTCCATTAATGCCATTGTTTGCGATAATGATTTCCATGAACTGGCAAGTGCTGAACACCATGGTATATCCTTAGGATTTATCGACTTTGGTCATCGGATTCAAAGTAAGCTAACATCAGAGTTGGTCCAAGCTTGACGTTCGATGTCAATTGACATATAAGTTCAAATATTGAGGTCGATATTGAGGTCGATATTGACCAATGAAGTTCCTTAATGGTTGCCAGTATCAATTCGTTCACTAGGAAACGACAAGAGTCTCGAGATTTTCTGCCTAACAAGATCAATACCTAAAACAGTCAGTTTTAGCAATCAAAGGTCTGCTGATTATGATCTGTGCTCGGTCTCTTTTCAAGACTTTGGGGTTTGAATATCTCTCGAGCACTTTTAGGTCAGCTGGTATATGAATACCGTCAATTGGTTATGAAATCGTCATTGGCAATAAAACCGTCACTGGCCATAAAACCGTCACTGGCCATGAAACCGTCACTGGCCATGAAACCGTCACTGGCCATAAAATCGTCACTGGCTATAAAACCATCACTAGCTATAAAACCATCACTAGCTATGAAACCGTCACTAGCTATGAAACCGTCACTGGTTATGAAAACATCAACTGGCAAGCATAGAGCTTGCTAATCGAGTATTAGTATAATCTTCTAGATGAAATCTAGTACCACCATTTCCCACCCATGGTGTTTAACCGACCGAGAAAATACTGGGCCTCTCCTAAATCTTTCAATTGAAAGCTGCTGCTCATCTTTCTTTCATCTTATCACATCTTTGAACTGTTTCCAGATAACAGTATCCTGTAGGAGGAAACAGCAGCGAATGAACATAGTAAACAGAGGATCTGATGTAAGCAGAATCTAATAGATTTCTTAGTACTGATTAATGGCTCAACAAAAAACCTAAGAATTAACAATTAGTACTGCAGTTCCAAATCCTTTGGAGTTATTGGGGAACAATGAAATAATCGTTCCTGATTGTAGAAGTATGAATGGCAATTTTCAACAGAACCATGACCATTGCAGTATCTATGAGTATATCCCTTTTTGAAGACGGCTGGATATTGAATAAAACAGTCTTAGTGTTTATATAATCCATCGATTTAACGGTGTTCACTTTTGGATACTCTAGATGTTTGTTGAGCAATATCAGGTTGACCATTAGAGGTTGTGGAAGCCAAAATTGCTTCTGGGGCCGGTTTGCAAAGAGAGTACTGCTTCATAATATTGATTTCCTTCAATACATTCTCGATAACCAATTCCTGGCCACCATACCAAGCAACCGTGTCGAAATCATGAAATTGTCTCCAAACCTTGACCTCCTGTTTATGAGCTATTCTTTATCCAAATCTTGGACTAACCACCAGAGAGAGTTGTGATTGACTAGAGTAAATCTAGTGTAAGTCTTGAGTAGAGTGAATGAAGTACTAGTAAGTAGAGTATCAAATACCAAAAGTAGTCTTAGATACACTATAGGCAAGACACCACTCATAGAGAGAGAGTACGAAGCCACCACCGTCTGATCCCAAAAAATGATCATTTCATAAGGCTGCCGTCTTCTCACTTATTATAGTACTAAGCACTAGGTTAGATGGGTTCCACACTGAGATTCTGCTGATCTGAATACTGACTATCTCCACTTTTTTCCTCACTATACTCACTCACTCACTCACTCACTCACACACTCACACACTCACACACTCACACACACACACACACACTCACACACACACTCACACACTCACGCTATTCTCACACACTCGCACACTCGCACATTATTCTCACCATACTCTCTAGTAGACATTTAGTCTACTCGACTGAGTACAGCATTCCCATAACGCACAGTGTGCTTCAGGAACATCCTCCAAAAGAATTTAGCCATTACCCCGCTTCTTTTCAACTTATGTTTTAATATAAGTATTGATATACAGGGATATGTAAGTTGTACCTTACAAGACCAAGACCAAAGCTCTACATGAGGTGTGAGGCGGGTGAAAGGTTTTCACCAGCCAGTAACCTGCACATAGTACATCACTGGTATGCATACAACACACATACGAAGTACCTTGACTCCCGTATGTTGACAGCTATAGTCCCATTTGAATTTTGTGACCCAATCAACCACAACGTTTTTGCCCAAATTGTATAAGGTAGAACTCATTATAGAGCCGCCTTGTATTATATGAAGTTCTTTATTTTCGATTAATATTGCTGAAATAGGTAAAGAAGAACCTAAATATTCAAATTGCTAGCTTAATTCGAAACATGTTTCAATGGAGGGAATTTCGGGATATCATACCATATACACAACGGTTTATATTATACCTTTCTAGAAGTTGTTCATATCCCTGTATACTAATATATACTAGAACATATGCTGAAAGATCCGGAGTGTTCCTACCAAGAGTTGTCGTCAGTATATTCCAGACAACCGTTAGGTTATCGTTCTCCAAAAAAGATCGATAAAATCAATATAGCAAGCGGCGTAATCCTCAGTATGGGTAGAAATTACTCCTCAAAGAACCCACTAGGCCCAAAAACTCTATTAATATCAAACTGGCGATCTTGGCTTGTCTCGTATGGACATGTCTGGAGATATGGTTGTAAGTGATCTGGGAACCAATAACGGGGGATCTACAATAAGAAGTCCCGAATAGGAAACCACAGAAAAAAAAGGCTATGGATTAGTAAACGGCAGCAGAGGTTATATACATTGAGGGGAAGGGGGCATGCATTCCTGCATGTACCTGAAACATTTAGTTCTCGATGTACTGTAGACTTGAAACATGTGGGTATCATGCAGATATTTGCCACCCTTATCGCATTATTTAGCCAGGAGCATCTGCCCTTTTCATTCTCCTTTTCTTTTTCTCTTGATGTTGACTGGACTTGGAAGAGACAGGTATTGGGCCCCTCTTCCTATTCACTATAGCCTTGAAATGTCTTAGTCATGTTGTTTCATTTACTAACCAATGTCTAGTCTGGAAATGCCAACAAGCCATTAGAAGTTCTACCATTTGCAAATACAAGCTTACATTCCAAGTCGGAATTCAAAAATAGCATTGCGATGCTCCAAAAGGACGTTGACGTAATGTGAGTTCTACCCAGTTCTTTGAATGTCAAAGTGAAGAAATTTAATCAAGCGTGGGTAAACGGGCGGAAGTAACTATGACTCTCTTAAGGTAGCCACACCAAAACCCTCGTCATCTAATTAGTGACTGGCATGAATAGATTAACAAGATACCCACTATCCCTATCTACTATCTATCCCTATCTACTATCCATCCCAATCTACCATCTATCGCTATCTACTATCCATCACAATCTACTATCTCTCCCAATCTACTATCTATCCCTATCTACTATCTATCCCAATCTACCATCTAGCGAAACCACAGCCAAAGGAACGAACTTGGCAAAATCAAATCAGCGGGGAAACAAACCGCTGTTGAGCTTCACTCCATTTGGACATTGTGAAAAGGCATGAAGCGTATAGCTTAATTAAGTGTGAGTTCCGGTACCAGTGAAATACCACTACCTCCATTATCTTTTGACTAATGAAAGAATTACTCCAAGTACATGTTTTTAAGATTCAGACACTATATATAATGGGGATCTGACTAGGGGTGGCGCATCTGTTAAATAATAACGCAGACATAATAATTCTAGCAAGGAATGCAAAAATGGTATTGAAAAAGAAACATAACCATGGAGTCAAGGAGGTGACAAAATATTTATTTATTTTTTTTTATTTTTCTTTTCTTTAATTTTTCTGTTTTTTAAAGTTTTCTTATTTTGTTTTTTCTTTGCAGACGTTTCCAGCAAAGCCAATTCAACTAGAATCCTCTTTCATCTTCAAAAAATCTTAATTCCTCGTCCTAGATTCCCTCCAGTAGTGTGCTGTCCCGTTTAGGTCGAGATACCACCATCCGTCAGCAAACTTCTTCTCAGAAACCTCTGTAGTCATACCCTTCAAATATTTCAACGGCACGTTTGTTTTGCTATCGCAGTGCAAAAGATAAATTTCCACTTTAGAACAATTCAGTAACAATGTCGAGGTGGTGATTTGGAAAAAGCCGTCAGGTTTTTCACATGAGTAGTAATCAGCATTTTGGAGCTTCATATTGTCATCCAACTTCAAAGGGGTCTTTGGAATCCTTGTGTCAACGGTGAGGGAATTATTTCTGATCCCAACATACCCTGGCGACTTTGAAAGTGTAGTGAAGGCATAACCATTACGATACGATACCCGCAGAGGTGGTACGGGCCATCTTGTCTGAACGGGGTGGCGGAGTTTCAGGTTAATTTCGGAATGAAAATCGGCAAGAGGAATTAACCGTTCTTTTCAACCTATGTTTTAGTATATGTATTGATATACAGGGATATGTAAGTTGTACCTTACAAGACCAAAGTCTTAGACGAGGTGAGAGGTGGATGAAGAGCTTTTCACCCACCAGTGAGCTGCACATAGCGCATCACTCAAACGCTTCCAACGCCTCTACGAAGTACATCGCCTCCGTCCATGCTAGGTACTCGTTGACAGTACAGTACTGTACCAAGATGTGTTATGTTCTCTAATACATATATGCCTAACTAAAACTATGTCTCTTGGATGATTCCTCATAGAGAGGTTCTCGGAACCGAGGTGGCTTAAATATCTTAGACAAAAACGTGGGTTCGAATAACTCTCCACTAGAACAAAAGTAAGGATTGTTCTAGAATATTCGAAAGGACCATCAAAATACTTCGTACAACGATTGCCGTGACATGGTGTTTACAATGGCCATTGTAACAATCGGACCGAAAGGCTTCATAATACC
Source organism: Metschnikowia cerradonensis (assembly GCA_002370635.1). Classification (NCBI taxonomy): domain Eukaryota; kingdom Fungi; phylum Ascomycota; class Pichiomycetes; order Serinales; family Metschnikowiaceae; genus Metschnikowia; species Metschnikowia cerradonensis. The sequence goes on along the minus strand of NKZD01002042.1, from coordinate 85,983 downwards.
TTCATAGGCAAGGGTTCTGTCTATTGCGGGGCCCTTTATATTGTGGAACCCTGTCTATTGTGGGGCCCTTTATATTATGGGGCCCTGTCTATTGTGGGACCCTGCCGATGGTGGGACCCTGCCGATGGTGGATCTAACAAGATGCGCATAACCGTAAATGTACCCTTAGACATCACCACATCCATGTTTGGTCCATTTTTAAAGTAGTGTGATTTGTTTGTACTCTTTAATGCTTTAGGGTTTAGGTATATGTATACCAGAAGTTCTGTCTCAGTGACTTGAGCTTTAGGAGCTTTTAAAGCTGGTACTGGCTCACTATGCACTATGCACTACGCACAACGCACTACGCACTGTTAAGAGTTATAATATACACTCCCATATTCTGGAACGTTTATCATGTTGGACTCTAATAAGTCTCTTAAGTGAGGAACTTCAGTAATCATCTCGTTTGCTTATATTCTTATCTGTATCTAACTATACTTGGAGATCCTTGTATCTTTTCCTATGATTCGATAATCTCCCATAAGAACATTCACATCCATTCTTATATGCTCCATCTCTCTCTATTGTCAAACTCTTACCGACATTGTCTTTTCCTAAGACAATGCCCTCAGTTAGACGAACACTAGACGAGAGCTAGACGAGAGCCCTAAAGAGGCTTAGTTCCTCCTTCGCCTCTTTTCAACATTGTTTCATCTGCATACAGTCACTTGAACATGCAGTACCCTCACGTGTACTGATAAGTTCAACAAGGAGAGCGCAGAAAAATCCGACGAGAGCGAACATGGCGTGATAGATACACCACACAGTGTTCTTCAAAACTATTCAAACCAGCGTGACAAAATGGTTCAAACCAAGAAGACAAAATGATTCAAACCAAGAAGACAGAATGGTTCAAACAACGAAGACAGAATGGTTCAAACCAACTTTTATTAGAATTCAATATTCTGAAATCACCCCTTAAATCTGGAGGTTTGCCTCTTATGCACTACATTTGAGACAAAAGTCTTGCAGTAGCAATCAAGGGTGAAAAACGGACGGAACTGAACTGGTTTCCTTGTTATTCTGTATACAACAACTTGTCCATTTGGTTTGAAAGAGTGTGCGAAGGGGTACGAAACATTTTGAATTATTGGTTTGGATCGTTTTGGCGCGCTGGTTTGAATAGTTTTGAAAAACACTGTACTAGGAAAAGGTAAAGCCAGATGCGGAGCGCGCCTTCAATTGGTGAGTTGGTGACGAGTTGGCAACGATAGGGGTTGTGGTTGATGCGACGAATGTTGACTCTGGGGAAGACAGACAGACTCTTGGGAAGACAGATAGACTCTGGGAAGACGGAGACCCTCTAAGGATGACAATGGATTCTACGGCTCCAGTTGAAATAGTAAGAGCCAAGTGATGAATAGCCATTAGAATAGCCATTAGGATGGCCATGAGGATAGCCATGAGGATAGCCATGACAAAGATCAATCCGTGATAGATGAAAGCGCCCAAAGAATAGTTTTCAACTAGAGTAAGACGCTTGGTTACGACCTCCAATTAGATTCCGGTTACGTCAGGTACTCTGTTTACTATGTTCTTTGGTTGATGATTCCTCCTAGACGAACCGTCGCACCTTATAAAGACTAGTCTGGCATAGGAGAATAGTGGTCATAATCAGGGCCAAAGGGGTAGCTCAACCTCTGGTCGATCAGTACAGGCTTCAACAACCACATAGGTAGTTTACTACGCTTGGTGGGTCTAACATACTACACTATACTCTAGTGACTTTCCACTACCGTATTTTATACTACACTGTTAGATTCTTGTTGTTAGGTCAAGTACTCTGTTTAATATGTTTTTTTGTTGATGATTCGTCAGAGGTGGGAATCTGAGCTATTAAGTGTTTCACAATGGGTCGCCTAGTCAACCGATTGTTGCTAGGTACAAAGGGGAAAAACTCTCCATATTCCATCCTGGTCCTCGAGCTCATCACATTGATTTTGGTATCTCTTACAATGAAGGTTGAGTAGGAGGCTGAGTAGGAGGCAGGTATATGGCAGATAAATGGCGGGTATATGGCGGGTATATGGCTGGTGTGTGACTGTGTGACTGGTAGATGGCAGATAGGAGACTGAGTAGAAGGTCCTTAACAATGTCAGTATTAGTGTCAGGCAAATAGGCTTCATAATACCATAGGTAGATCATTACCTAAGATATACAATTATGAGCACTGATCCTGATATGGTATGCAATAGCCTGGCCGGAATTGGCAGGGATTGGCCGGAATTGAGGGCCGCGGTCGGAATTGAGGGCTCCAACTATAGCACCCCCAAAAAGTCCACCATAAAAACTGTTTCAAGTAAAAAAAAGTATGCATTGTAAAGTCCGGAATCTCAGGATTCTAATCAATTCATTGTTTTTTCCGTAAGATTAAATAAAGGTCGTTTGCGTTGGGCCATTTTCTGCTGAGGTAGCCTGGTGTACGGGTGTTTGTTGCACCCATTCAATCTCAATTCCGAGGTCCCCCTTTTCCACCGAACTACATGCAACCAGTACTACCTTGAATCTGTTGGGAAGCGAATCCGGCTAGAATACTGAGATATAAGGTATCCTGATGGAGGGAAAACATCTTCATCCTACACATATTTCATGGTTGTGCAGAATTGCTTACTCCCAGTGTATATATAATATCCAGGTGTTTGTCCCCTTCAACTAAGAAGGTCCTCGACTCTGCTAGGTTCAATAACCATGAAAAACTTTAGGGTATAGGATATGTTCATATATAGACGGACAGACCGAACTCCTTATCAAAGTCCAACAGAGTCACTCTTGAGACAATCAATCACCGACTCAGACTCTCAGACTCTTAGCCTCAGACTCTTAGACTCAGATTTTTATACTTAGACTCTCAAACGAGACTATGAGAATATGACATTTGAGTCACTCTTGATCCACTCTTGAATACTTCAAGTCACTAGAGAAGTTGAAGAGTTGAACCAAGTTATCAGGATAACTACTATGAATAACTGAACCTCAATCATGATGGTCAAGTTTGAAGGATATGAGCGAGTTCATCATGTTAGAGTTGAGCTCATGAGACAAAGAATCGTGACAAGCAATATTAATGTTGCATTTGCTGATATATTTGTTATGAAATCAGCTTTAGGTGCATTCATAAAACTTCTCGTGAGAAATCCCTTGTGAGTTACGAAGGTTAGAGATATTGGAGTCAAACCTTCAAATGAAAACTTCAAATGAAACCTTCAAATGAAACTTTCAAATCAAACCTTCAAATCAAACCTTCAGATCAAACCTTCAAATCAAACCTTCAGATCAAACCTTCAAATCAAACCTTCAAAGTGTGTTGAGAAACAGAAGCGGCAGATGGAAACTCCCTGTCTCTTGGGTATTACAGTCACATACGTGGCTGTAAGTGAGTGTGTACGTGGCTGTAAGTGAGTGTGTAATCAGCAATGAATACACCTGCCAGATATGGCTGTACTGAACTCTTCATAGAGTATAGTAATCGATACGGTTGAATATATAATCAACATATTCCTTGGCCTCCACTCACGCATAATGTGATGCTTTGGGTCATACCTCTATATCTACACTTACAATGTTTTTTTGTTGATGATTCCTTAGAGGAGGAAATCGGGTTACTCGGGCTACTTAAGTAGTTGGCAATGGGCTCGTCTATTCACATGTTCTAGCTCACCACATTCCTTCTGGTACCTCGAATTCATCACATTCATCATGGTACCTCAGGTCTATCACATTCCCTTTTGGCTGTAAAATGTTGGTGGAGGAGTGTCACAATGGAATTGCCATTCTTAGGATTAGACAGTGTAGGCTCAAAATACCTTAATAGATAGAGCACTACCTATGGTGGATCTAACATATTGGGTCATGGTATACTACTTAAGAATAATACTAGGGCCTAGTATACTACAATATTAGAGTATATTACTGGGTTATACTATTATTACATTATAGCGCTAGTATGCCAATAGCCTATTTATAACGTACCAATAACGTACCATTAGCGTACCATTAGCGTGCCAATAGCGTGCCAATAGCGTGCCATTAGCGAGCCTTATCGCGATGGTTCATGTCCTGTATGCAGTACGGACAAAGAATAGGTCCGTTTTTTCCGGTTTTTCCAATCCACGATGACTGTAACCCAGATGACTTTCAATGAAATATCTCTTACATTGATTGTGGGCACATAACCCGTTTTTTTTATTTTTTTTTGTATGACCAGCGTTACTCTTTTACATTTATAATCTGGGACCTCCTGCATATACTGCGTCTATTCCGAGTTTAGATTATCTAAAGCGGAATTATGCGCGAGTCCGGCCCGCATCCTCGGAATTGCAACGGCCTCGAAACTATTTTTTTTTTAAGCACTCGCCATTTCCTGCATTCAACGCTACATACACTCCATACGTCTCTAATCCACACTCCGGATCTCTTTGTCTATACCACCTAAAACCCAACTGTACAACTTAAAAAACAAAAAGGCTGATTGCAGTGCCCTTCAATCTGTTAAGGTTGTCGGGTGTACGGGTGTGCGCTTGGAACCCTGGGTCTCTTCCGTATCCTCGGAAGTCGGATCCCGACCCTCGATACGAACCACACCGATCGCGCCATGCCATTGTACAGGAATAGCGCCTACTACTTTAAAACTCCGCGCTCCAACCCTTGATCTTTTTACAACCACTACTCACGCCATGTCTACCAACGAGAGAACTACGCTTATACATGCGTCAGCACTCCAGGATCTGTCTGCAGGAACGCCTGGGCTTATAGCCAGTGAGGTGGCCGCCCGTGAAGCCGAAGAAGAAGCTTCGAAATCGAGTCCCTCAAAGTATGGGTCTAGTGAAAGTGAACTCACTTCCCCTGAAGTTGTTCTCCCCAAGAACCAGTTTCGGGCGCTTATAGCGAGTCTATTTTTGGCCAGTTTTTTAGCAGCGTTGGACACAACGGTGGTCACAACGTTATTAACTGTGATAGCCTCGGATTTAAATGCTGTGGAAAATATTAGTTGGATAGCTGTGGCGTACCTTTTGTCGTGTTCGGCTTTACAGCCGATTTTCGGCAAGTTGTCGGATATTTTTGGCCGCAAAAGCTTGCTCTTAATATGCAGTTTCCTCTTTGCTTTCGGATGCTGTATCTGTGTGACCGACTCGTTAGTCGTGTTGGTGATTGGGCGCTTTATTACTGGGTTGGGTGGTTCGGGGTTCACCACATTGGGCACCATAACCATGTCGGACCTTATTCCGCTTCGGGAAAGAGGTCTTTACCAGGGACTAGCCAATATCTGTTTTGGGCTTGGTGCTGCATCTGGAGGTCTTTTGGGCGGTCTTGTTTCTGATTGGCTCGGATGGAAATACGTGTTTATCCTCCAGGTACCTCTAGCTATGCTTGTGGCTTTTGCAATCTACTCCTTCCTTAATTTGCCTGCGGGATCTCCAGGATTGGGGGCTGCGGGTTCGGAGTTCTCCGAAAAAGTCAAAAGAGTCGACTTTTTAGGTGCTTTTTTCTTGGTCTCGGCGCTCATGGTTATTCTCTTGACGGCATCTTTAGGTGGTACACGTATCGAGTACTCGTCCAAGTTATTTACAGCATTACTGATGTCGGCCCTTATTTTGTTGGCTGCATTTGTCTACACGGAATGCTACATTTCCAAAGAACCAATCATTCCCATGAACGTGATTGCAGATCGGACAGTTTTCTCAGCTTCATTGGCTAATTGGTTCTATACAATGGGTGTGTTCTCATACTTGTTTTTCATTCCGCTTTTTTTCCAGGCTGCTATGGGACTTTCGGCCACACAGAGTGGGGAGCGTATGATTGCAAACTTTATTGCTGTTTCCTTTGGGTCTGTTGGTGCAGGAATGTACATGAGAAAGACGGGAAAATACTATAAGTTGTCGGTTGTGGTTGGTATTGTGTGTTTATTTGGAATGTGGAGAATGTTGAATCTCCACCGGGACTCTCCGCTATTCATGCAGTTCACCATTACCCTTCTTCCTGGCTTGGCATATTCCTGTGTATTGACCGTGACGTTATTGGCCTTGATAGCTGCTGTTCCAGCCAAATACCAGGCATGCACGACTTCCATTCAGTATACCTTCCGGTCCACGGGATCCACATTGGGTGTTTCTGTTGCCAGTGCCATTTTCCAGAGCGTGATCCGGAGCCAGTTAACAAAAAACGTCAATTCAGTGGTGGAAGACCCCAATTTGGCTGCAAAAATCATCTCTCGTGCTCTTGAAAACACAAACTATCCCAGAGAAGCACCTGCTTTTGTACGAGATGCATTAATGGAAGCATACGCTTCGGGGTGTCATAGTACTTTTATTTTCAGTACGGCAGCTATTGCTACGGGGTATGTGGCGTCTTTGTTCATGAGGGAGCACGTCCTCCACAGTTCCATTAACAGAGACGAGTGATTCTTCAGGAGATGAGTGGCTCTCTTAGAATAACGGACTAATCAGTTCTTATGGAACATCTTGTCATTGAACCGACCACTATCGCCTCCACTTCAACTGGTTGCCATAATTTTTGATGCGTTTGTCTTGCGAATCCGTCAAGGACTCGTAACCAGTTGTGCAACTTGGGTAACATGCATGGAACCTATACCTATTTATTTATTAAACCAATTGGCTGCTTTGAAGGAGAAGCACTTTGGTTGAACATTTTTGAGAAACTGACTTTGATATAATGTCTTTGATGAAGTGAGTCACTTCTGAATGACTTGGCGAATTGGTATTAAAACCTTTCTTTATAGAGGGATAATGACTACCGAAAAAGGCACCCAATCACAATAATATCCCATGGACTAGTGCTAAGGTGAACATTATCTCAGATGTCAATAAACAATACGTCCATGGGCTTTATCTGAATGAGGAATTAACCAGAGGCTACCACATACTACCGCATTATAGACAAGATCAGTGGTATAGAATTAAACAGAGAGAATTGAGTATGGAGTGCTATGGAAATCTGATACCTTATAGCCACAGTACTTCTAGTATTGTTCCGGAACCTTTATGGAAAAATATTACCTTATATGGAATCTAAGTCCAATCTGTTCAGTATTCCAGCCTATATCTGCTTCTTATGTTCTGGTACTTGAATCCACATCAAACCCCCACTGAGAGCTTATGTCGCTATAAAGTCCCATTCATTGTTCTAGGTGTTGTGGGTGACCACGAAGTTATGGTTGACACCCCCAGAGATATGGAGGTTCTGATCTTGTCCCAACTCCGAAAGCTGCGAGTCAAGCGTATAGAGGTGCTGGTGATTAGCATTTTTGAGACTGGTGGAGTCTGTGGAAGTGGTAGCATTTAATGCAAAACGACTTACCTCTGGGAAATGACCCTGTGACTCTTTTTGGCCCTGGAAAAAACCGAATCTGGGTGAAAGTAGACGAAGACCCACCTTATGCAGTGGAGAGTGTTTTGCAGTTGCCGTGGATGAGCTTAGGTAAGGGGATAAAACGGGAGATAAGACCTCATCGTTTTTAATCGCCCCTTCAAAAGCTCCATCAATCACTTCCTCGATCAACTCGTTTTCTGAAGTGATGTCTATGTTGATCAAGAGGACGGAGGTCAATATGCAGGCCACACCAAAGGCATAGACAAAGAAGCCCGAGTGTTCAGACGGATCTGAGCCTCCCGAAAACCGGAGAACCAAGAAATCAATGAATATACTTATAGGAATCGAGGACGTGAGAGCTAATGACGTGACCAAAGGACTGGTCAAGAGCATGGCGATGATGGTGACGTAATCGGAGATCACCGAGAAGACCGAATTGGTAAGCACCATCAACGAGATGGCATGAGACGGAGGAAGTGAAAACCGTTCGATATCCAAAAAATGAACCACAAATAAAAGTGGTATACCCATGAAAAAGGTGAAAATCCCCACCCACCCAAACAATTCTCGCTCGTTGGTGGTTCTTTCTCCGGTCCCACATCGTATTTTCATCACCAAAAGGTACAAGGCATAACAGAAAGCTCCAGCCAATGCAAAAGTATTGCCCAAAGCGGGATTTTTGGGCTTGAACTTGTTTCCATCGCTAGAACCGGAGTTGAGCTCACCAAGATTAATAAGTACCACTCCAAACAAGCTGGAAAGCACACAAACCACTTTTTTCGAGGTCAAACGGTCAATTTGAAGTATGACTCCAAGTAGAAGCGTAAAAAAAGTCGTGGTGGAACCCAAAATTGTCTGGTTGGATGCAGACGTATATTTGAGTGCCAGCATGCCCATAATGTTGTAAACGAAGTAGATAATGGCGATCTGGAATGCCAAACTGAGCACCTCATGTCGTTCCAAAGGCGAAGCACCAATATTGACTTCATTAGGTTTTCGAGCCATACTTCCATGACCGTCGATATCCAAATCCGAGGTGGAGAGAAGCGGGCTTTCGGAGAAAACATCTTGTGAGGGTTTTGAACACCGAAAAGCAGCTGAATTGACCAAATCGGGTATCCAGTTTAGCATGAAACATGATCCGGTTAATGTGGCCATGAAAAAAGGTTTCTGGAACTCATTTCCTTTGAGAACGGAATTGACTAGTTCGAGACCGACCATCCAAGTGGCTATGGCTACCACCAATAGAAACGCCCCAAGCTTGAAATTGCGCTTTTCGTGTTGATTGATGACATCAATGACTTGTTCAGCATTTGCCACGATTTGGGTATGGATTTCCTGAGTTTTAATTCGTGGGGACGAGAGTGGCAGGAGATGGGACAACCGGGGGTTCGTTGAGGCAGATAACCGGGGGTTGAGCGAAGGGGAGAACCGGGGGTCACTCCGAGGCGTGAATCGGAGGTTGACCGAAGGAGTAAACCGAGGGTCTTCTTGAGGAGTAAACCGAGGGTCTTCTTGAGGAGTAAACCGAGGGGATATCCGAGGGGATATCCGAGGGGATATCCGAGGGGATATCCGGGGGTTAATCCGGCGGTTAATTTGGGGGTCATCCCGAGGATCACTAACGGATGGAATCCGACCACTATTGACCTGGGAACCACCAAAAAGACCCTCGGTGCCAATATATGAACCCTGTGTCCCAGATTGGGAGGAGCTGGTCCCAGATTGGGAAGGATTCTGCCTGTTTGGGAAAGAACTCGTCCCGTTTGGGTAGGAATTGGTCCCGTTTCGGACATGCGAGGAATCCGTGGGAGTCATGGCGGTGTACGGGTGTAATGGCAGCCAGTACCGTGGTGGATGAAAACGGTTGGCGTGTGCTGGTGTTGATTATGTAGTGGGTGGAAAAATAATAATAATGAGATCAAGAGATAAGAGAACGCGGCAGTATATGCAGGAGCGACAAGACAGTATATCGTTTTAAGTAAAAAAAACGAAACAGGTTTATCATTTTGTAAAGTGGTGGAAGTGCTTAATATGTCGGATTAAAAAGTCCAGGGGATTGAGTGATTTGGCTTGGTGTTTTGGAATATAGATCTGTTTTTTTTTTCATTGGGTAGAAATTGGCTATATGCAGGATTTCATCTAATATCTAACAAAAGTATAGCAAATGATATAATGTTGGAATTTTCGTTGGGTGTTCTATATACAATACGAAAGGAATGTCTTGAAGGAATGTTTTAGGGTGGTAGAAGTCTAAGTGATGGTCACATTGATAGATGTGTAAGGACAAAGAGACATGGTAGTATGTGCAGGAATGATGGCAGTAGATTAGATAACGCATCTTCCGCAACGATAGTTGCGGCACCAGGTAGACCATAGATTAACCATGGTGTGATGTCCAGTGGACAGTTACTGAGGGACACCGTCCTCATAGTCTCGTCAGTATATGTAAACGCTTCAAGTAAACCCTTGAGGGGTGTTTACTTCAAGAGAAGAGTAAGAGGAAGATGTAGAGTTTGCAGTGTCCATTGAAGTATTGGTGGGTCTGGTCTTTGGAGACATCTTGGTATGTCCCAGACAGATGATATTTGATTCAGGTACTTGAAAGATGGATATGGTCCAGACTCCCTTATATATGTGGGAGGTCTTCCTTCACGCGCCACCAGGCAGTCGTAGTAACCACAGGTTCATACGAAAACAAGGGCTTGTTACCACGCTATCCCTGAAAGCCATTCGGGATACTCAGCGCGTTCACCTTTGTTAGCGTTTTTCAACAATGACGAATATACAGTGTTTTTCATAAGTATTCAAAGCAGCGCGACAAAATGTTTTGAACCAGCATGGCAAAATGATTCAAACCACACTAGCACTAGCAAAATTAAACAAACCAATAATTCGAAAAAATTGTTTCGTACACCTCTAACTAATTGTTATATACAGGATAACAAGGAAACCCAGTTCAGTTCCGTCCCTTTGTCACCCTTTTAAATGACAGTTTGATTTTGTTCCGAAGAATGTAGTCTCCCAGGCGCATTGGCGGATGCATCTGAATTGGATTGTATGTTACGAATGCAAGCAAGTCGGACAGGATCCTGTGTAGTGATCCAAGAAGCGAGCCATTCAAGTGCCTTCGTGGACGAATCCAAGCCGGATTGCAATTCTCTGTTTATGACGTCCTGGGTCTGCTCGTGTCGGTGGAGCGTTGATGCTAACTGTTTAGGTGTGCGATTGGATGTATCTAAACCGGATTGTAGTTCTCGATTGATCATTTCTTGGTTGTGGTCACGCAGATCGGATAAGAGTAATTGATCATTAAGCCGCTGCAATTGTGTCTCGTGTGTGATTGGTATTGCAAGACTTTTGGCCCAAACAATGTAGTACCATATGAGGTAATCGTCCAGATTTAATGTTTCAGATTTAAAGTTTCAGATTTAAGGTTCTAGAATATTGAATTCTAATAAAACTTGGTATGAAGCATTTCCGCCATTTTGGTTGAAAGACTATGCGAAGGAGTACGAAACTTTTTGAATTATTGGTTTGTTTAATTTGGCTAGTGCTAATGTGGTTTGTATCGTTTTGTCGTGCTGGTTTAAAACATTTTGTTGCGCTTGTTTGAATACTTATGAAAATACTGTAAGTGAGTGAGTGTGACTAAAGAAATGAGTGAGTAAAAAATGAGTGAGTAAAAAATGAGTGAGTAAAAAAATGAGTGAGTAAAAAAATGAGTGACTAAAGTGAGTGACTAAAAAAATGAGTGAGTAAAAAAATGAGTGTGAGTGTGATGAAGGGATGTGTGCGAGGGAATTGTGAGTATTGTGAATAGGGAGTGAGAATAGGTAAATGAGTGAGTGAGAATAGGTAAATGAGTGAGTGAGAATAGGTAAATGAGTGAGTGAGTGAGCGAGGGAGTGATAATGAGAAACTGAATGAAGAGGGTTTATGTGGGTTATCGGATTGCACAGTAAGGAATTGAGGTTAGGAGCGCTTATGAGTAATCAGTATAGAGAAGTAAAGGCGACGTGAGTTAGAGTGAGTGATAGTTAGAGTTAGAGTTAGGGTATGAGTCATCAGTATAGAGAAATAGACGTAGACATAAGATGGAGGTAGAGTCTGTGTTAGTATAGAGAATAGGCTAGGCTGTAGAGAATAGGCTAGACTATACAGAATAAGTAGTAGAGATATATATAGAGATAGAGGTAGACATCAGATGGAGGTAGACATAAGATGGAGGTAGAGTCAGAGTTAGAGGTAGACATAAGATGGAGGTAGAGTCAGAGTTAGAGGTAGATATATATATAGGGATAGAGTTAGAGGTAGAGTTAGAGGTAGAATCAGTGTTGGAGTCTGAGTTCGGGTCTGAGTTAGAATCTGAGTTAGAGGTGGAGTATAGAGAATATAGTGGGTAGAGATATACATAGAGATATACATAGAGATATACATAGAGATATACATAGAGATATACATAGAGATATACATAGAGATAGAGATGGGGATAGAGAAAGAGGTAGAGATATAGATAGACTATAGGCAATAGGTAGAAGAAACACATAGAGGTAGAGGTTTATTTACCGGGTTCTTTGCTCCGCTTTGACCATAGAACCGTCCTTTCAAACCTCCAACCCCTCCAAAATACCTTCCCTCATAAATCCAGCCATAAGTTTGTTTTTTTTATTTTTTTTTTATTTCAGGACGAACGTTGATCACATTAACCTAGACCTGAAATCCCTTGGAATATACAGTACATTAGTTAGAGTAGAAATGGGTCCTTGATGGTTTATATACCGTTACAGACCTTATATACAGAGACTGGATCTATATGCAGTACCACCATAACCAATATCAGACTATGTGCAGTTCTCTTACTCTAAATATCTTTTTTTTTTGTTTCTTTCATTAAGTTAAGACATCAATATCATGACCCACTAATACTTCCAACCGTAGGTAGCAGCTAACCTCTTGTGTAAATGCTCACCGGCTGTCATGGGTTTGGTTTCTTTATTGGCACCTCTACCCAGGATCCTGCGTATAGTCTCACTAGGTACAGGCTCCAAAAGTGTAGCATCATTTGGGTGACTAAAAAACACAATGGAGTAACGGTCTTGACCTGATTCCTGCACATGTGGCGGGAACTTAACCCGATGAATCGTCAGTTTAAGCAACCCTCCCGTCCAGTACGAAAGCTGGTCTCCTATATTCACCACGATAGGAGCGGCCTCTGAGCGTCCTGCAGATGGTCCCACATATGGTACAGCTTCCCACGCTTTACTCACTGGTGAGTAGATCTCAAGTCCTTCCTGGTGTTCCTGTTGGAATAACAAAGTCATTGAGCCATAATCGGTATGCGCTCCTGCACGGATGACGGCCTCGGGATTAAGTGATTTTTGGCCTGGGTAGTGCAAGAACCGGAATGTGGTGCCTGAAGCTTCATCGGGGGCGTATCTGGAGGTAAACCATTCACTTCCTGGCACTCCCTGCAGGTCCTCGATGTTAAGGCCCAAGGCAAGGATCCGGAGGATTTTAATGGACAAGTCATAGAGCTTAACGTTCATACGGTGGACCAATTCAGCCCGTTCGGGCTTTTCGTGGAACCAATCGGGGATGGGTTTGTCGGATTTCCCAGTTAGGAAGTTCAATGCGCAGAAGTTGAGAGCTTCCTTGGGGTCGCCCTTTTTCTGTGATGAAGGGTCCAAATTCTCGCCGCCGTAATTGGTGTATCCGTGGTTGGACTCATCGATTGGGTACTTTTGCTTATACTCGTCTGGGAGCTCAAAGAAGGCCTTGGAGAGCAGGAACAAGTCTTGGACTTCCTGGACCGAAAAGCCGTGGCCTTCCACAAACAAAAAGCCTTGCGTAGTGGCAGCATTCAAGAGCTCCGCTGCAGTCTTTTGATCAACGTTGGTAACGTCCACGACTTGGAGAGGGTTTTCTTGCTTACTCATGGGGGATGTGGTTGGTTGGAGGAAAAATGCGCTGACTTGCGCTCTGACTGCGTCAAATGCGCTCAATATAAATGCGCTCGCTGCTTAACGTGCTAATGCACGGCTTGGCACGCGCAATGCAGGCGCACGGCATATGTAGGCTACAATCTCTAATGCGTCGTAAGTCACGTTACTCTGCACTACATACAACTTACCCTCCCAAAGTATATCGTACTATATTGTCCAACTATATGATCCTGTATAGAAGTTCAAGTCAAAAATGCACCCCCTAAATTCCTCTATATAGTTTTAGATAAACGGATCGATCGGTAGATAGAGATTAGAGTGCACTGTGTGCAGTCCCACGTATAATATTTATCGTTACTTTATTCGTTAAATGAACACCACCGATCACTCTATTTGTCCTTTCCAGAACCTTTTATCATCTGACTCATCTCTAATAAGATTTTTATCTATCGTACTCTACATTAAACTCTAGTGTACACCCTTTTCCACTTCCAGAGGCCTCAATCCTTAGAGTAACTCTCCACGATTCAGTCCAAAAGGGTCCTATTGTTCAAGGTAGTTACTCCTTTTATTGTACACACTACGGAGGGGCTTGTATGCAGGCCAGAATTTTGTTGAGAAATTATCAAGGTCCTCAGTAGACATCAGTACCTCTACACTAGTTGATATTGGCGGGTCTGGTGTTGGGAGACATGTTGGTATGTACTCCTTTTGGTGGTATATATATTTTTGATCGTGTTATAGAATAGCGGGAGCTTGTCCTTTTATATTGGGGTGAACCTTCACATTGTTGGAACATGCGACATATGACTGATGAGCATGAGGGTGCTGCATATGTGCACGTACTGCATGTTACTGTGATGATCCAGATGAAACAATGTTGGATATTGTTGAGGGAAGACAAAGCAAGAGCTAAGCCTCGTTGGGCTTTGTCTAGCTCTCGTCTAGCTCTCGTCTAGCTCTGGACATTGTCTTGGTGAAGACAATGTAGATGAGAGGTCGGTTTAGGAGTTCTGTGCACAACTATATATAGAGAAGATCCCGCTCTATTCTGAGCGGTATCATTAGATTAATACAAGACACGAGCTCACTACTTCACATGAGCAACAAAGAGATGACTAACATGATTACCAGAGTTCCTATCTGGGTAGAGTTATAGAAGTCCAATCATATCTCAGTTCCTCAGTACCAAAAGGTGCGTGCTAACGCGCAACACACATGACCTCAGATCAGTCACGTGAGTGATTGCGGTCTCAGGGTATTTTTACCACTCCGCCATCCCTAACCAAGCCAACCCAGTGGTTATCATGTCATCCGATGAATTACACCTGGTCTACTGTCCTAATACTAAAAGGCAGACTGAGTGAGCTCCACTGATGTGTCTTTTTTTCCAGGAACATTATACTACAGCTGCCAGTAATAGACAGATATTAACAGACAGATACAAGTAATAGAGAGATACAAGTAATAGACAGATACAAGTGATAGGGAGATACAAGTGATAGGGAGATACAAGTAATAGACAGATACCAACAGACAGCTACTAACAGACAGTTACTAACAGCCAGTTACTAACAGACAGCTACTAACAGACTCTACTAACAGACATCTACTAATAGCAGACAACTAGCAGGAATAGACAACTAGCAGGAATAGACAACTAGCAGTAATAGAGCCACAGCTACCAGTGATAAATATACAGCTACCAGTTTTAGAAAGCTACTAGTAATAGACAACTACCAGTTTTAGATAGCTACCAGTTTTAGACAACTACCAGTTTTAGATAGCTACCAGTTTTAGATAGCTGCTAGTCATAGAAAACTACCAGTTTTAGATAGCTACTAGTCATAGACAACTACCAGTATCGGTAGGTTAGTAAGACAAATTCGAAGTACAGAGACTTAAGACCGGTCGCTTTTCTGATAGAGACAACCATATGATAGATATAAATGTCTAGTAGAGAGAACTGTTTAGTAGAGAGAAAACATTTTTCATGTAAATGTCTTTGCCAATCTTGCCACTGAGGAAGGCTGTTTTCACGTCCATTTGATGAACAATCATCTTATGGTGAGTAGCAAGTGCAATGAGAATTATTCGTAAGCTCGAATAGGAGATCACTGGTGCGAATGTCTCTTCATAGTCAAACCTTTCAACTTGTGTATAGCCTTTGGACACTAATCTTGCTTTATACTTGCCACCATCTTTCATCGTAGTTGGATAGATGGAAGTGAGGAGTGTTTGGAATTGTTGTATACACTCCCATAATCTGGAATAGTTATCACGTTAAGTTTCAATCAAGCGTCTTAGCTTTGGTACTTCAGTAACCAATTCTGTAGTTTCCATTCTATCTTTATCTATATTAAACTAGGATGTCCTTGACTTGTTGTTCCCATTGATCCCGTTCAAGTCTGAGCGGGACCCTCTCTATATATAGTCAGGTTTGGGACTCCAGCCCTAACGCACTCAGCCCATTGTCTTCTCCAGAACAATGGCCAATATTGGACAAGTGTTAGACCCGTGTCGTCAAGCCGTCCACTGCCGCCGTGCCTCTCTCGAGGACAATACCAATCATTGTTTCATCTGTATACAGTAACGGGAACATGCAGTATCCGCAGGTGAACTTGTTCCTCGAGTTCAACAAGGAGAAGGATGTTTGGTTATGTGCAGGATATTATAATTTTAATCCAGATCCAATTATTGTAAAGCTAGCGGATGAAATAACAGTTTGTGATTTAAAAATGTGTAATTCTCCAGCGTTGAGTAGAGAGAACTGTTTAATAGTAAGAAACTCTCTAATACACAGACCGGTCATCTAATCTTCTACACTATGACACCGTGACAAACCGTCCATTCTGACAGTTACTCTGACAGCCAGTCTGAGTCGTCAGATCCTATAAGCTAGAGATATTTGGGTAGACAGTCGTATCGATACACAGATTTAAGCGCAGCTACTAGTAATATACAGCTACCAGTAATATACAGCACTAGTAATAGATCCACAACTACTAGTAATATACAGCTACCAGAAATGTGTAGATACTAGTAATATACAGCTACTAGTAATATACAGCACTAGTAATATACAGCTACTAGTAATATACAGCTACTAGTAATATACAGCTACTAGTAATATACAGCACTAGTAATATACAGCTACTAGTAATATACAGCTACTAGTAATATACAGCTACCAGTAATATACAGCTACTAGTATTAAATACACCGCAACCAGTAACTGTAGGATGGTATGCCAAATTAGGATTAGACAGACTTTCGACCGGTCCATTGTCTGTAAAGATATAACTATCGGATAGATATAACTGACTAGTAGAGAGAAGTGACTAGTAGAGAGAAGTGAGAGAGAAGTGAGAGAGAAGTGACTAGTAGAGAGAAGTGAGAGAGAAGTGAGAGAGAAGTGATTAGTAGAGAAACTGACGGCAAAAAATCATTTCCAAATCCCAATAACTTCTTACACTGATCATGGTCATTTTGGACACCAAATGTGAATTGGGAAAAAACCAAGAATATTTCGGTGAATGAAGATCTGATTCTATGAGAAATTTGAAAGAGTTTGGATTCTGAATGAAATGAATGAGCCATCATGGATATGGTTTGATTCCTCAATGAAATGACTGACCATATCCAGTGCTACCAAGAACTAATACTCCAGAGGAAGGAAAACGCTATAAGTCTAGTACTGAGATGTTTATCTAGTATCGTTGCATCTACTGCGCAGTCTTTACTCCATTCTGTCTGGAATTCCTACTACCCTTCTGTTACAGAGAAGCACTACCCTTCTGTTATAGAGGAGTACTACTCCATACCTGTTACTCCATACCTGTTACTCCATAACAGTGTTAGAGACCTGTTTTATAGTGCAAACTGACTGATAGAGACCTGTTTTATAGTGCAAACTGACTGATAGAGACCTGTTTTATAGTGAAAAATGTCTGATAGAAAACTGTCTGATAGAGAAGCACTATCTAATACACTAACAGATCATCTAATCTTCTACACTATGATACTGACACAAACCGTCCAGTCAGACAGACACTCTGAGTAGTCAGGCAGTCAAATAGACATACTAGTCCTTAGATGGTGTATTAGAGAGACATGGACTGAGTCATCAGATTTTATTAGGCAGAGATTATCGGGTAGACAGTCGAATAGACAGAGATATTGAAGTAAAGAGATGCACAGATAGCACTACAAAATATACAGCTACCACTACAAAATAGACAGCCACCACTACAAAATATACAGCTACCTCTACAAAATATACAGCTACCTCTACAAAATATACAGCCACCACTACAAAATATACAGCTACCAGTGATAGATCCAGTAATAGATCCACAGTTAATAATCACAGATAAACAGTTCCAGTAATAATATACATAGAGCTACCAGTAATAGTATCCTGTTCTTTAATACATTTATACCTTACTGAAACTATGCTCGCAAGGCGTATACACGCTAGCATTCGATCTCTACGACCGGTACTCCGAAATCATAGAGTACCTCTTGTACTTCAACCTGGAGCAGCCTCAAATCGTGCGGTTTCGGAACGAGGTCGATCGAGCGTATCCTGGGCATATCGGCATCCGTTGCCGGAGAGGGTCGGCATTCTCGGCGCAAGACCGCCATCCAGGCCTTAAACAACTACCTATCTCCGCCAAGCCCAGTCAACATCAAGAAAAAAAAGAAGAGGAGAAAAGAAGGGGCAAATGCTCCTGGCTAAATACTGCGATAAGGGTGGCAAATACCTGCATGATACCCACATATTTCAAGTCCCCACATGTTTCACGTCCCTACATCAAGAACTACATGTTTCAAGTATGTGCAGGAATGCATGCCCCCCCTAATGTATATAACCAAGAGGTTCCCCTGAAGCACAATACCCAAGAGAATTATTGAAGACCAACGTCATAACAATTCCAACATATTAGAGAGTTAAGGCAAAACTCTCAATAGTCTATATAAGGTGCAATGAACACCTGCTCTATCTGGAACCATTCGCCAAAACTATCTTCGAAATACTGCTTATTTTTAAGTGCAGGTTCATCGTGGTTAACCCATCATTTGACCGGATCGGTTTCCCATTGCAATTTGGTTAGGCCTGACGTACACAACAACTTGGGAAGGGAGCTCCGGGGAAGACAATAATAGCGTGGACCATAGAGCATAGACATTGGATGTTGGATGTTGGACATACACATTGGATATTGGATGTTGGACATACACATTGGACATTGGATATTGGACATACATATTGGACATTGGACATATACATTGGATATTCGGCATTGACAGAGCATAGATACAGTCAGACCTCTTATCATAGTTATTCCAGAGTCACCCATAATCAGTAAATATACATATCTTAGTCAAGACATAATTTTAGTCACCCATAGGGTTGTTTTTGGTCAGTCCATAATCAGTCCATATAATAAAGTCGATAGTTGTAGGGTACCCATTACTTGTTTGTATGATGCGTTTACCAGTGCTCCAAACCAGGCGACTTATATAACTTTGACAGAAATGTTGCATCGAAAAACTCTTCACCAGAACAATGGTGGGGATTGTTCCAGAAGGGAATATTCGAAAGGGCCATCGTACCACTTCTTGTATCGGTTACTGAGTTAAAATGAAAATGAGGTGATATAGATACTATGTGACCTTGAGTTAGTATGAGAATGAGGTACTATAGTTACTAAAAGTTACTATGAGTTAGTATGAGTTACTGAGTTACTATGAGTTACTGTGTTACTGCGAGTTCCTGACTTATGACTTACTGACTTACTGAGTTACTATGAGTTATTGAGTTACTATGAGTTACTGAGTTACTGAGTTACTGAGTTACTATGAGTTATTGAGTTACTATGAGTTATTGAGTTACTATGAGTTACTGACTTACTGACTTACTGACTTACTGAGTTACTGTCTTACTATGAGAATGAGGTACTATAGTTACTAAAAGTTAGTATGAGTTAGTATGAGTTACTGAGTTACTATGAGTTACTGTGTTACTGTGAGTTCCTGACTTACTGACTTACTGACTTACTGACTGACTATGAGTTATAGTTTAGTTATTGATGGAAATACACCACTGATCAAAATGAGTTACTATGACAATGACCTGCTGATGGGAATATTTTAATGTGAAAATGACTTACTATGGGGTACTATGAAAAAGTGTCCCTGAGACCGCGGTCACTCACGTGACTGTGGTCGTGTGAAGGCTCACCCCAATATAAAAGGACAAGCTCCCGCTATTCTATAACATAATCCGAAATATGTATCAACTGAGGGAGGACATACCAACATGTCTCCCAACACCAGACCCACCAATATTTACTAGTGTAGAGGTACTGATGTTTACTGAGAACCTGGACTGTGTTTCAACATGATCTTTTCCTGCATATAATATCCCTCTCAACCGTCAATATTATAAGTGGGCACCCCAATCAGATTATCCAAATAGACTACTCAGTGACTCAGTTTATACTACCAACCATTAGTTCAATCAGAATAACATGAACTGTCACACCAATCACTAAAAAAAAAACCTACAGTGTACTGGGTAACTGGGTAGCTGGGTCCTGGGTACTACTATGCAGTACCTCGTGGGGTAGTAGTGAGTGATTGATAATGAAAGCAAAAGTAGGTTTTGAGCAGTTCCGTGATCTTTAATAGTCGTTATTCCCTAATATGTCGGCCATACTTCAAAACACTACTTTATTCATCTAATTTTATTTCCTGCATATAGGCATCATCTTCTAATCTGCCAAGTGAACCCACAAAAAAACCAAATCAGCCCTTATTATGACCAGATAATAACCACCAGTGCCTCGATATATTAAGTACTACTATTACCAGAACCCCTGACCTTTGGATACAGGTGTGGAGTTTGTATAGAATAAAGATTAAATCACGTGACCGAGTGTACTACAGTCGCGTCTCAAATCATCGAACAACGCACTATGAGCAAATTGTCAGTCCACGATGATGTGCCGGAAGTCACAGTAAACGTTGTGCCGGTGAAAATCCAGTATACAGGTCCAGCCAATACTAAGGAATTCTTCACGCCCTCGAAATTCGAGTCGGTGGAGCAAGGCCAGCCCGTAGTGTCGGCCGAGTTCCGGGGGTTGCATTTGAAAGGCCAGCAAATCGCTTTGCCCAACAAAACTGGCTACATATGCACGGCTTCCGAGTTCTTGGTGCAGAATCCAGACGGCGACATCGACTCCCGCAAACAGTATACGTCTGTGGCCAAATTCAACGGGCTTACTGTTTTCGGCCACGATGCAGTCCCTCCTCTGAATAGCAAGTGGCGAATGGTCAGTGAATGGGATTCTGTGGCCAGTGCAATTCATAGTCGTGATTAATTAATCAAAGGATATAAGGGTGTTATATTCAGGGTTTAATAGAATTGTTTTGGAAGTGTTTTGGAAGTGTTTGGGACGTCTTTGTGGAACGGAATAGTGCATCAACCAAATCGATGGTTTTTGATTATTAAATTTATGTGTTGAAGTTCCAACACTTGCTATACGATGGTTTGAAGGAAATACAATGTGTGCATTGCCTGATACTTCCAGACTAAACGGAGTCGGAATTCTAGAACTTGGTATTTCAGATTTATGAGTGAACTAGTTCACTTTATGTGCGTCATGACGAAATGCTACGATTCTAAAAGGGTCATTAAGAAAGAGCCGACTAACAAAGGATCAATAATTGCAGCTCGCCAAAGATTGAATTTCCAATGAGACAACCAATGAGATAACGCTGTAAAGAGAGTGTTTCAAGGTTTGGAGGACAAGCTGTCAGTTATATCCAGATGGAATGAACTGAGAATCTTTGCTATATCTGGACTTAAGGGGGCAAGGCTGTGCTTAGTCCTAGGGGAATGCTTAGTCCTAGGGGAATGCTTAGACCTAGGGGAATGCTTAGTCCTAGGGGAATGCTTAGACCTAGGGGCAGAGTGCAGTTATCTGGTTTCAGGTTTAGTTCCAGGACAGTATTGTGCCTAGACCTAGGGGAGATACAACTATGACTATTAAAGTTATAGGCTCACAGTGATATTGTGGAATATTAAATTAATATTCAGATTTTGGATCAGAGAAACGAGAAACTATAGAATTTGTGTTATATATACTATCTGACGACATGTTAGAAGAAGGTCAATTAAAATTACTAGATACTGATAGAGAGGCTAAATGGGGGTTATATGCAGGATGGAGTCTTATCTGGGTAAATCAGTTGTGAAGCTTTATTGAGATCATTGTGGGGGTCACTGTGGAGATTACCGTGGATATAACTGTGGAAATCACTGTGGAAAGCACTGTGGAAAGCACTGTGGAAAGCACTGTGGAAAGCACTGTGGAAATCACTGTGGAAATGGTCTGACTAAAGTGAATTATCAAGGCATTGGCAAAGTGAATGATCAAGATATTGGCAAAGTAAATGATCAAGACATTGGCTCTATATTGAATGATCAAGACACTTGATTGACGTATTGTTGGTACTGAAACAATCCCGTGTTTGGAATCGAAGCAGTGGCATGAATGACTAGGTCACCCAAGTATACGTACTTTTCAAACCTCAAACTCAATGATTCTTTGTAAACTTTCCTCTTTCATTAAACATGTTTCCTCCAATAATTGTGAAGCATGTGCGTTGTTGAAGAGTACAGTGTTTTTCAAAACTAACGAAACCAGCACGGCAAAATGTTTCGAACCAAGAAGACAGAATGGGTCAAAACCAGGGTGGCAAAACAATTCAAACCACACTAGCAAAATTAAACAAACCAATAATTCAAAAAGGTTTCGTACCCCTTCGCACATTCTTTCAAACCAAATGGACAAGTTGCTGTATACAGGGTAATGAAAACAAGCAAACCAGTTCAGTTCACGTCCGTTTTGCACCCTTGATTGATATTGCAAGACTTCTGTCCCAAATGTAGTACCATATGAGACAATCGTCCAGATTTAAGATTTCAGAATATTGAATTCTAATGAAAGTTGGTGTAAAAAATTACGCCATTTGGTTTGAACCATTCTGTCTTTTTGGTTTGAAACACCAATGGAATCAGTTCCATGCAATGTGCTTCCCCTGAGTTAAATACGGAAACATTAGCCATCTATAACGGTGTAGAGGGTTTACTACCAGTATCTCTAACCATAGTAATTGGTCATAACTGACTAACTACTAACTGACTAACTACTAACTGACTAACTACTAACTGACTAACTACTAACTGACTAACTACTAACTGACTAACTACTAACTCACTAACTACTAACTGACTAACTACTAACTCACTAATTACTAACTCACTAACTACTAACTCACTAATTACTAACTGACTAACTACTAACTATATGCTGATATGAAATCTCTACAGTCACGCTGGTTTGAATCATTTTGTCACGCTGGTTTGAATCGTTTTGTCACGCTGGTTTGAATCGTTTTGTCTTCTTGGTTCGAAACATTTTGTCACGCTGGTTTGAATAATTTTGAAAAACACTGTACATCTCTGTGTTGGAAAATAGCACCGAATAAGAGCTTGCAGGGCACGTCTCTACTAGTTTCCCCACCCGTGGTTGTCCTGACAACCAAGGGTCAGTGAAGGCCGACTCCCATATATATAATGAGGCCTTCGCTACACCTTCATAAGTTAACTAATCGAATATCTCTACCTAGGGATACATACCAAGATGGCTCCCAGATCCAGACCCACCAGATCTCCTTGTACTGACATTGAGGCTCCGCCTATGTCTGAAGTAAACACTTCCACTCAAGTGTTCACTTATCTTGATGAAACAATGAGATCCGTATCTTACAGTCAAAAGAGATCTCTGGACCTTGAACCATGGTTACTCTATTATGGGCCACCTGATTCCCCAGCATTCCTAGCTGAGCTGGCGTTAAAGAATCTACACTCTGATGTACTGCATGTTCCATGTGACTGCATATAAGCAGGACAGATGAAACAGTGATATGCAGAAATAGACGGAGAGTGGACAACGTCCCGCGAAAAAGGGAGCAGGCGGGAACTGAAGAGAAAAGAGAATACGAGACGACGTTGGGGGTCGAGTATAGCTTAGAGATAATCGTTCCAATTTATGAGTTATTAGATGACAAAGTACAACACTTTTAGGGGTAACCCTCGCCCATTCCTGCATAGTGGTCCCAATCCTATACAGCATGACTTTTGAATATTAGCTTAGTGGTCATTACACTCAAAACAGCTCATCATTTATGAAAGAGCGACTATATAATAAGAGCTATTTTTGACGTCATTTTAATTGCATTCTTTAAAAAGTTTTGAGGAATCGAATGATCTTGATGATATGGTTCTTAATAATATGATTCTCAATAATATGATTCTTAATAATATGATTCTTCACGATATTGGATGGAAATTCTACTGTCACAAGCTATTTTAAGGCTCTCTTATTCTAGAAAATTGCCTTCATGGGTGCAGAAGGTGTACATGAATCGGGCATACCCGAGATTCATTATTGTTTTCAGATACAGAGCATTGTTCTCCATACTGCGTGACCACTCATGAATGAAATACCAAGAGAGTCTTTTTTGAACATATATAATGAGAATGATTCCCTCTTTGGTGCATCAATCACCATGAAAGTCACTTCATTACTTATCATATCTCTCATATCCACCACGGTTTGTGCACTCCCCAAATCCCCTTTGGGGTTCTTTGTCAAACTCTCAACTTTTTATTTGCCGCTCTACAACCTTTCTCGTGAAGTTGACGGCGTTGAAGTGAGTATTTTGGCTCATGCAAGACCTTTCCGACGCCCAGTGGAGTTCTCTTTAATAAACAATGAACCATTCATTAATAATACCTCTACGCCAGGACCTGTTGGGATTTGGGGTGGCGTACTTTCATTTGGACCTCCAATCAAGCCGAATAGCTTGGAGTTTAGTGCTGACATGATGATTGAGAACATGTCTTTTAAGTCGTGTGAGTTGGCTGGAACCAACAGGTACGCCCTTTTCTCTGGAAACTCAGAACTCGAAAGACAATATTGTTTGGATGCTAAAGTGTACCTCTTGCCTTTTGACCGAATTACCGGAAAAGCCATTAAACCAATGGGACTGAATTGCCAAACGACAACTCGATGGCTGAAATAATTCAAAGTTATTAGGAAAAGGTCAATAATTCCCTCAATCTATCTTTGTTACATCCACCGTATGCAGGGCCCTGTTTATGAAGGTATTATGAAGCTTCTCAGTCCGATTATTACAATGGCTATTGCAAACGCTGTGTCACGGCCATCGTTGGTTGTATGAAGTACTATGATGGTCTTTTTCGAGTATTGGGGAACAATCTTTCTAATCGTGTTTTAGTATATATTAATATACAGGAAATTTAGGTTGTACCTTACAAGACCAAAGTCCTAAGGCGGGGCCGGGGCTGCGGCCCCATCTTATACTATTCTGGTCTTCAAGGGCCGGCTCGGCCCTATTGTCCTGGGTCCGCATGGCCCTATGGTCTAACAATGGTCCGCAGGTCCTATTCATCTCGGCCATGTACGTATCTCACTTGTCTGCATACAACATATCCACGAAGTACCTTGCATCCGTACACGCTAGGTACTCGTTGACACAATCTTTACTATTGTTCTAGTGGAGAGTTTTTCGGTGTCATGTTTCTCTCAAAGTTATATAAGCCACTTCGGTTCCTCTCTTTGAGGAACCATCAACGAGCATAGTATCATAGTATTAGTTAGGCATAAATGTATCAAAGACCATGACAGTATTCAGTCAGTATTACGACAAAGTACTATGATGGCTATTATAAATGACAAAGTACTATGATGGTCATTGCAAACGACAAAGTACTATGATGGTCATTGCAAACACCGTATCAGAGGCATCATAGTGTTTCGTGTAATGATGGCCTTCGTACAATGATGGCATGGCTATTGTTACGATCGGACAGAGAGGCTTCATGATACCTCTATAGACTGGGCCCTGCCAATGGTGGCTCTAACAATAGTAGTATAGTATGGTGTAGTCTGTAGTATATTGTTGTAGTATACTTTAATATTATGGTTAGCGTAGTATATTAAATTCTAGTATTGTATCTTAAAGTATGGCCTCTTGTGGTAGTATACTACTATAGTGTAGTATGGTCTGGAGCAGTGCAGTAGTTTTTTGTAATACCCAGGTGAGTAGTTGAATATTAGTATAGTAGTAAACTGTAACACCATGGTTAGCACAGTAGCCTTAATAGTGCAGTGCAGTAGTACATTGCAGTGCAGTGCAGTAGTACACTGTGGTAGAATGGCTAGCATAGTACTATAGTGTAGGAATCTCGTCTATTATTGTAGTATAGTATAGTAGTATTAGAGTATAGTATAGTATAGTAGTGTTAGTGTTAGATTCTTGTTGTAACGTTAAGTACTAAGCTATCTTTATTCGTTGATGGATTCCCAATAAGTGGGAATCCGAGTAGCTTATGTGGCTAGCCGGTGAACAACCAGAGTGGAGCAGGGTGGTTAAACGCCATGTCACGAGGTAAGGTGAATCGATGAGGCCAAGTCACGGGTTAAGGTGCCATGGATGAGTCAATAGCCATTGTATCAGGCAGATAGGATGCATAATATCCCCATAGGTAGATCCCTACCTATGGTGGGTCTGACAATTAGAGTATAGTATAGTAGTATTAGTGTTATGTTCTTTAATCCATGTATGCCTAACTTCTTATATTCGTTGATGGTTCCTCAAGAGAGAAATCGGAGTGGCTTATATACCTTTGAGAGAAACGTGTTACCGAAAAACTCTCTACCAGAACAATGGAAGTATTGCTTCTGGAATATTCGAAAGGAGCCATCGGAGCACTTCGTGCATAGATGGCCAAACGCCGTATCACTATTGTAACAATCGGACTGAGAGGCTTCATAATACCTTCATAGGCAGGGCCCTGCCTATGGTGGATCTAACAATTAGAGTATAGTATAGTAGTATTAGAGTACAATATTAGAGTGCTTGCTCTCTTGGTTACGTCAGTACTCGGTGTTCTGTTGAATTTTAGGTACTAGACTTTACTCTGTTTACTACGTTCATTCTTCGCCGATAGTGTTTGAGAGGGACGAATCTGAGCTGCTAATATAATATTTCAAGAGAAGGCTAGGTTGGGTAGCAGACCGGGTAGTAGGCTGAGTAGCAGACCGGGTAGTAGGCTGAGTACAATGTCTTAAACAATGGTCATTATTAGGATTAGATAGCGTAGGCTAAAATTACCTAAATAGGTAGAGCACTACCGATAGTGGATCTGACATCAAGAGTCTGACATAATTTGCTGAAATAAAAGAAGGCTAATCATAATAATTATGATTAAAAATTAAATCAAAAATATTTTAAAGCTAAATAGGGTCTCCTTGTTAACCTACGTATATTATGCATCTTCCAATTCTGACTAATTAAGTAATTTTCATACTGGGGGGAAAAGCATGGTGGTCATTGAATCACTGCAGTTGAAGTATTGCATTAGGTACTTTGAATGGAAACCTTAACACTTTTTTTTGGGCCCCTAATTGACAGGTCTTTTTGGAGGTTCTTGGGTGATTTTGACCCGCGATACGAACCCGTCTCGGATAACCATAGCTCCCTCGTTGGAACCTCCATTTAAAGCACTTGATTGGCCCATTCTCCTTAATATCTCATCCGATTCCCCGGCCCCATCATGTGGAAGCCATACCACCGGTTTCTGGTACCGGTAACACGGATGGAAGTAGAGGAGCGTTTCCTGCAGGACATCTGCAGTTGACCCCGCCATATCGCCCGATACATTGACTGGAGTATCATTTTCCGCCTCTTTTGTGCTATTGACATGCGGAAAAAACTGAAAATGCTGGTGAAACCGGCTATATGCCGACATATTGGCGAAAATCGTGCATGCAAGCGCCAAAAGCATGACCAAGGCTTGGAATTTCATGGGACAATCACCATTTTTATCTCTCAGAGAAAGAAAAATGCCTATCATACAGCACTCCAAGCAATAGATGCCCGAATACAACTGGAAAATGGCCTTAGGGTAAAGTCGGCCATTGGTTTCCAGGTCGTTCACGTGACTATACACATAGTGGAGTGCGTACTTATAGTACAAGAGAAATAACCCCAAAATGAGTACCATGAACACGGAGATAAGCGGGGAAATGATGCAATAGGTGACTCCAATGGCTCCATATACTGATACTGCGGCATATGCAGCTCCCCAGCGGATTTTGCGGAGACTGGTGAGTCTCTTGAATTTGCGCCGTGGTGTACTGTCTTTCCACGAGTAAACAAACACATTCATGAGCAACCGATCTATCTGGAGGAAATTGCTTCCAGTCAAAGCAAACGCCTTCACAGATAAATACTTGAAGAAAAAAACCGAGCTTTTCGGGATATTGGCTGCCAAAAGAAGAGGGATGGAAGCTGGTCTCTCGACGACCTGCACACAGACAACTATTAAACTCGTCAGTACCGACACAACCAAAAACTGTTGAATGAAAAGAAAGCCAAAGTACCATTTCTGGAGAGCTATTTCCATTTCTGCGCCTGTCCATGTTCCCTTCAAGTAAAGGAGGAGCCTGAAAATTTTGAGTTGGATGGAGATTACCGCACTGAGCAATATGGCCGGCAACAAACTGCTGAAAGTAAGCTTCATTTCCTCCGGAAGCCGCCCCAAAAAACCCATACATGGAACCAACTGCGTTAGAAGTGGAACCTGCGAAAGAAGCGTAATCATTGAAACAGGGATCACATACATCATGATCATCACGGTCATGAGACAGTACACCACATAACGCTCTATGACGGCAACGAAATCGGTGTCACGTGCAAGATTGGCCCATATAATATCATTAGCATTGACTCCTATCAAGCTCTGGTTAAGCAGCCCGCAATCCAGCAGGAGAACGGCCTGATGGGCCATATATGCAGACTCCTGCGAGTTGAACATCAAAAACACCTTATTTTGCTTGTGGTAATTGTCCTTAGCGATTTCCGTGATGCGGTTAGAAATGGCTTCATAAGATTGGGCCAAAATCTGTGTACACCAGGGTTCCACCGGTTGTTTTTTCTGGAACAAAAGAGCCCGGAACCGGCCCGGGATGCGAATGGCCAATTTCCGTCTAATAATTGCCAAGTCGTAGACGGGGAAATAAATGGGAGGATAAAAAAAAGCCGGATTTTGACGTAAACTCGAATTTTCCCTTTCCCGGCCTCTATTTCGAGCTACCCGTTTAAGGTATCGTACATTCTGCACCTCCAAAATATCCAAGGCATCTTGTGCCTGTTTCCATTTCCACCAGTACTGGTGATAATCATCCATTAACCAAACATGGTCCAACCCACGGTAAAAGGAGCTGAAATAATCTTTCAAAGCCTCCAAATTGCGGAGATTTTCTGGCACATTGCCCAAAAGTAAGACCCTGGAGGAGGCCTGTCTTCTATGCAGGTATCCGTTTAAATAAGTGTGTCTGATCTTAGCAATGCTCAGGAATTCATGGTACATGATGACATTGAAGGAAATAATGGTCACCAAAGAACATGTAAAGTGAAAATTCAACTGTGTGGCCTTACTCATGGCGATATTCGAGATACTGAAGCGGTCAAGTCCTGCAGCCCGGAAAGCCAGTGTAGAACTGGTAAGGTTTATTGGGAGAAGTACCACGATATTAAGAAGTCCACAAGTGGCAAAAAAAATCAACAACACGTTCAAAAAGCGGAGAAAAAAATAAGTATCGAGACCCATGGAGAGGAAAAAACTCACATCATAGTTCCATGAAACCCATACCCAGTCAAAGTATCCTGAAGGTAGCTCCTGCATACGCTCATCTGCCGGGGTGAAAAAGCATCGTGGTTCATAAATATTCTTGCAGAGTGTACGTAAATAGCAGAAGAGGAGGATCTGGACGGTACATGCACATAGAGCCGTGGCCAAGTGCTTGACCAAGACTGCGAAATCGGTTCCATAGGCCAAGTGCGCGGATCCGGCCTGTGTATTGTTAAGGAACGTAATGAACTTATCGGGGTCAATAAAGTAGCGAAGGGACAGTTGAGTGAGACTATTGAAGTCATATTCACCAAGTGGTTCGAGGCCCAGCATCTCAGACTAGACTTTCTGAAGGGGTCACACTTGATTTCTGGACAAGTCAGACTTGATTTCTGGACAGTCAGGTTTAAACTTGAGATTTAGGTCTTTTTTCTGGAGAGTGAGGTCAGACTAGACTTTCTGGAGAATCTGGTTAGAACTGATTTCTGGAGAGTAAGGGTCAACTTTTTTCAGGTGGATAAATGACTTGAATTCCAGCTTTTCTGAATTGTGGATCTCCAAGATTCTAATTGGTGGAAGTTGAGATGACAAGGGGACAACGTTCAGTACTAGGTCGAGGAGGTGATTAGAGGGGAGTTCTCTAGAGTTATGGAGAGACCCTTCTATTATTAGTTCAGTTCCTGTTTTTGGAGCCTCGGGCTTGATTTCTTAGACTCTGGGCTTAGCCTTTGATAATCTTCGATTATGAACTTAGTCTTGTTTCTGGAACTGTGAACTGTGAACTCAGAGTTTAAGGTATTTGGACTTGAAGAACTGGGAATTGAGGAACTGGGACTTGGAGAATTGGGACTTGTGAAATTAGACTCTCGAGCTTGGATTGAGGTTCTCGGGATGCTGAGTCTTGACTTGAGGTTCTTAGACTCTGTATCTAGGCTGACTTCTTGGACTGTGAGCCTTGACTTTGAAGTTTTCGGACTCTGGTGGGACTCTAAAGATCGTGGATCTAAGACTCTGAAAACTTAGAGTTTCCTGGACTTCTGGGATCCTAATCCTAAGACTTTAAAGACTGAGACTTTGGAGACGTGGAATCTGAAACTTTTGGTGATCCGTGTTCCCCGATCTCTGAAGACTTGGAGTTTCTTCTGCTTTTGGAGATTATTGATTGCCTGAGGAGTTAGGCTTTGGAATTAGCCTTAAGGCTCTGGTTCTAAGACTTTGGGCACTTAGACTCAGACTCAGACTCAGACTCAGACTCAGAGTTAAAGGTTTCGACTGAGGAGTGAGATGTTCGTTTTTTCTGGAAATTTCAGCTCTAAGAATAGAAAAACTTGGACTTCTGGGATATTTGGACGTCTGGGATCCTTGGAATTAGGATTTGGCGCTCCGTTCTTTTAGGAGCTTAGCTTTTTCAGAGATCTAGAGTTCACTTTTCAGATCCGGCCTGAAATTTGAATACCTGATTCTTAACTAGACTCGTTCAGTGCCCTAGTTGAGACTCCTGGTTTATCCTGGTGAAGGACTAGAGGATTGATCTCTGAAAATGTTCCAGAACCGAGTTTTATCTTTGATACCTTTTGATTCCAAGAAAATTTCAATCCTGGTAAAATTCTAGTCTTGAAATCCTGTCTTTTTTTGAAGAAAGAACAAAGAAATAACGAATAGTGCCCGAGGTGTTCTTGTCTGCAGGATCGGATAAAAAAAGACCAATACTATTGAAGTTAGACTGTCCAAACCCAGACTTGAGAAAACCAAACCCCGCAATTATCAACCCTGATACTTGCTGAACTCCCAATCACTAAAAGTTTAAAAAATCTGTCTTCGGTGACCAGATTTGAACACTATAGTGTACACCTGATCAGTGTATGAGACTTGTTACCAACTCCAAGGTTGATCAAGTGGCAAATTTCTCTGATTTCGCCGATTTTTTATCTGGTTTTGACCTTGCTAAACTTTGGGTATTCCTCGGCCTTGTTTTTTTTAGGGCTCTTGGTTTCCAATGGACACTTCTAGGCTTTGGTTGTGGTGTACGGGTCTATCTTAGGGGTGTATCAGACCGATTGGATTTTACTGAATAACCTTGAGTCTGGACACAACTTTGAGGCTGAACTTTGGATTAGGAACTCGATGCTGTACACTGGACTGAACTGAGGAAGTATTCTTTCAATAGGATTTGGCCCTATACTTGAAAAAAACCGTAAATTTGGTTGATCGTGAATATATGCAGGATGGTTTGATTTATATGCAGGTAATTTGAATATAGATCACTTAATCTCGAATCAACACCAAAACAATGTAGACTTGACTATAAGTCTGACCAGAGAATATCTGAATATATACTGAGTATAGTTTCTGGCCCAATGCTGTACAATTCAGTAATAGACACTGTACTCACTCAACGACTGTATACACTAGCTTAACTAGGACCTCGAAGTATACTTGACTCTGACCTATAAATTTCACTGAGTATGTAATTCGAATCTGACAGATCTCCAGATTCAGCCAAAGTAAAAATATCTGTACTGGGTAATTATTTGCTGATCAGGATATTGACACTGGTTCCAGAGACAAAGTCTAAAATATCTAACAGACACTTGCGTATAAGATAAATAAGACCTTAACTTAGTGACCTTGTCCAATTTTTCTTTGACTGACTTTTTCTGCTTTTCTTTTGCTTTGTCTGAGTTTCTGTTGACTGATTTGTATGACTGCTTCAAGGGACTCTGACTCTGCTTCAACTGACTCTCACTCTGCTTGAACTGACCTGGTCTGATTTTGTTTTGTCTGACTTTTTTTGCTTTTGCTTCAACTGATTTCGATTGAGTAATTTTCTCTTATCCCAATCAATTCTGGTTCTCCTGGTCTAACTTCTTGAAAGCCACTTCGTGGGGGAGTTGGAACGAGACGCAGAACATGGGTTTTGTGGGTGCAACTTTTCGCACCAAGTGGAAGGTGAGGCTTTGGAACGGAATTGGGTGGTCGAGGTACTGCACAATGCGCTCGTGCACCCGGTGATGTAATATTTCCATGGATGGCTCTGGTTTTTCATCGGCGGAGAATTTTTCGAAGCAGTGGACGTTGATGGTGGGGAGAATGAAGTCTGAGTCGCTTTGAATCTCGCGGAGAACTTCCTTATCCCGGGTGTAGAGTCCGATGAACTCGTCGAGGAACGTGAGTGCGGAGTCGGGAAGGTTCATGGCGTAGTGAGTGATGAACCTAGGAATAGAAAAGACCTGGTTTTCTGGTTCTTTCTGGCCATCCACACCCTTGGTCTGTACATTCTGTCCATCTAATGGCTTTTCTTTCTGTCCATTCTGTCCGGTCTGTCCGGTCTGTCCCTGTTCTTCCACTTTCTGTCCTTCTACTTTCTGTCCTTTCACGTTTTGTCCTTCCACTTTCTGTCCAGTCTGGACAACCCCAGACTGTCCTTGTCCAGACAGTCCACCCTTAACTCTCCGTCTCTTTGCCTTCCTCTCAATACATCCTGTTTCTCTCGCCCAATCAAGAATCATCCGCGGAGATTCCCGGATAAATTGGCGGCCATCCAAATTATGACACTTAACAAAGTCCGTCACGTGATTCCGTACCACGTTCTCCCCCAAGTACCGGTACGACTCCGGGTTCAAGTCGTTGGCCAATACAAACACGTTTTTACGGCCGGCAGGAACAGCAAATGGGCCCACTCCCGCAAATACATCACCCACTGCTTGGCCCGGCTGGAACTGCTGGATAAGCCGCTCGTGCTCGGTGCTTAACCGTGAGTTCCAGTATACACGGCTAAAGTCAAAACGGAACTTGCACCCACTCTCACTTTGCTCCACAATAAAGTCGTCTTTCCCGGCAAGAACTTCCATTTTGAACGTGCGGAACTTGGTATCGATGGTATCGACTTTATCGACCACGGTCTCGATCTTGGGGTTTTTGTCCAAGACAATCTGGCCAATCAAAGGCCCGTATTTCTTGAAGTCATTGCGCAAGTTGAAATGCGCTATATGGCCCGCTTGGGCATACCCTGTTGGGATATCGTGGAGGAGATGTTCGGGGATAACTGCATGGAGAATGTCGTCGGCCTTCCAGAACGAGTAATCCAACTTGAGCGTATAGGGAGCCACTTTGATGTCGTATTCCTTGATTTTGTGCAATGTCGTGGGCGACATTTTGGCTTCATACCCATTAATGTCGTTAATGTCGTCATTCAAAAGCACCCCCTTGGTACCATTAAATGGTACGATGTGTTTAATACCCTGCACCTGCAAAATGTCGTTCTGGCACGCCTTGACGAATTCCCCCAAAAACCGGGGCTGGGGAAAATATGCCACCAAAAGCTCCACCTCTTTATGAAACAAACTGCGGTCCAAAACCTCCATGCCTCGATGGACGGGCGGACTGAATTTACCTGAGCCCATCACGTGTCGACGATACGATTTATTCCAAACAAATCGGGACTGCACACACAAAAACAGAGAGACGGTGTTTTTGTTTTTGTACACAGGCCAGAAAAAACTATATAAATGGCCGCTTTTGCTGGGGTTGCGCTGGAAAAGAGTCACCGTGGCAGAGAGTGGTGAAATGGTGGGTGGGAGGTTTGGGTGTGTTGAGCTTCTCATCCACCTCTGCTCATGGTGTGCGCGCACCCACCCACACTTACCTTGGAACCCATACTTAAAGTAAGAATTATATTGGTGCGAACCTTTTGTTCAATGGTGCGAACCTTCTGTTCAATGGTGCGAACCTTCTGTTCAATGATGCTTTGGCAGATTAATTACACCAGATTAATTATAGCAGATTAATTATAGTGTTAGATCCGCCATAGGCAGGCCCATGTCTATGGAGGTATTATGAAGCGTCTCAGTTCGATTGTTACAATGGCCATTGCAAACGCCGTATCATGGCCATCGGTCATCATTGTATGAAGTACTATGATGGTCCTTTCGAATATTCTGGAACAAGCCTTACCATTGTTCTGGTGGAGACTTTTTGGATGTCACGTTTCTCTCAAAGTTATTTAAGCCGCTTCGGTTCCTCAAAGGTTCCTATCTTTGAGGAACCATCAACGAACATAGTTTTAGTTTAGGCATAAATGTATTAAAGAACATAAAAAAAGTATTAAAATTAGGATTAAATAAAGTTGAAGAAGGTAATCATAATTTTTTACTAATAATAATGATTAATACCTCTAATTAGATTTGAGTCTAAAGTAGGTCAATTATGCCCGCAGATTAATTATAGCAGCTTACGTAGCATTAATTATAGAAGATTAATTATAGCAGATTTGTTAGTTTCTTGTAAGTACGTATTACCAAATCGAAACTATATTCGTTGATTATTCCTCAGCAAGAGGAATAGGCCGTTATTAAGTAGTCTGCCGGAAGGTAGCCGAAGGGGTGTAGTAACGGTGAACCCAAAAGGGGCGTATAATAGCATCGGTTCCCGATTAACTGGACACGTGAGCTCAATACCTATATGGGTTGTATTCCACCCATCTTGGATCTAACAAATCATAGCAGATTATGATAGCAGATTAATTATAGCAGATTATGATAGCAGATTAATTATAGCAGATTATGATAGCAGATTATGATAGCAGATTATGATAGCAGATTATAATAACAGATCATGATGGTACATTAATAATATAGGCATCCAGGTAAATAGATTGGGCCCACAAAAAAATAGTATATTTCGTAGTGTATGTAAATTTCCCATGGGGTAGAGAGTAGATGTTGTTAATTCATGGAAAAATGTATGGAAATGACCAATATAGTGGAAAAGTGCGAAGTACACTGGCCCTCATATTTATCTCCTCATATTTAGAAATACTATAATATCACTACGCATCAAACTCTACATAAACCTTAACCAACTTTAGAATTTCCTTCAATACCAATAAATTCTGTTCCATAATTTACACCGTTCCATAATCTACCCAATTCTCAAAACCACGTAAAATCACCCCAATTACCTTTACTACATTCCTCCATTCAGTTCCCAATATACCCTACCTGCATATAGTGCGCGGCATCGCACAAGCTCAATATCGCTCAACCTTTCTACCACTACAATGAGTTCTGTTATCACCATCACCAAGCCGTTCCGCCAGGCGGAGTTCTTTGAAACTGAGACTAGTGAAACGTCCGATGTGGAAATGCTGGATTCCGAAAAATCCGCTCCAAAATCCCACAAATCTGACCAGAATGGCGCCATAGTCACCCCAGGTGAGCTAGTTACCGATGACCCCACATGGATGAAGGGCCACGGCACGTATTTCTTGGAAAACCAAACGTACTCATCGGTGGCTGGCAACGTGTCACGTGTCAACCGTTTATTAAGTGTGATTCCCTTACGGGGAAGGTATGAAGCCGAAACAGGTGATCACGTGGTAGGCCGTATCACTGAGGTGGGTCAGAAACGCTGGAAAGTCGATATTGGCTGTAAGCAAGATGCAGTCCTCATGCTTGGGTCCGTCAATCTCCCCGGAGGCATTTTGAGGCGGAAATCCGAAAGTGACGAGTTGCAAATGAGAAATTTCTTAAAGGAAGGTGACCTTTTGAATGCTGAGGTGCAGAGCGTGTACAACAACGGCTCTGCTTCGTTACACACACGGTCTTTGAAGTACGGTAAGCTCCGAAACGGAGTTTTTCTCAAGGTACCGTCCAGCTTGATCATCAAGCAGAAGAACCATTCCTACGACTTACCCGGAAACATAAGTATTATTCTTGGGGTCAATGGGTACGTCTGGTTAAGCAAAACAAGTGTTTTAGCAGCAGCAAATTCAGCCAGTGCCCATACCAATAAGGCTCAGAGTTCTCTTTCATCAAAGGGCACGTATAACCCGGGCCAGGGCTCCATGTCCATAACCCGATTGGAGGAGGAGAGTTCATGGGAAATTTACAGCGACAAAAACGACGAAATCAGCAATAATACGCGAGCCACCATTGCAAGGTACCATAACGTGATCAAAGCCCTTGCTGCGTGTGAACTTGGTATTACGGAACTGCGGATCCGGATGGGCTACGAGGCCAGCATGATATATTCCGACGCCAGCAGTTTGATTGAGAAGGATGCCCAGGAGAGTATTTGCCAGGATATTATAAATTCCGAGAGAATGCGGGGGACCAATAATGAAGAGTGATGAGATGCATGGTGTTAATGGGGATGGGTGTTAATGGGGATGATATCAGATGAAAGTCATTGTGAAGGAGTGTTAGCAAGAACGGCTACTACGGAGCAAAACACTATTGGAAGAAACATGTGGTTCTAGTCAAAGTGCTCGGCATTAGGCAAGCAAGTAAGACTGAGTCATAGGGTCTACTTATACTCAAAGTCAGAGTCAGAGTCTACTTATACTCAGTTAGAGGCAGAGCTGGCTTGAGAGCTGGTGGGATTTATGACGGCATTACATCCGAGGAACCTGGCCTTCGTCCAGAAGAAAATGGACCAGCCTATTCCTAATCTTGAACGAGCATGCATCTGGCCACCCATCCAGTTTTGGGCGCAATACCTTTCGAGTTTCCGCAGATCAAGAAGATTGCGCAAAGCCGTGAGTTTGTTTTAGTGTCAGAATAAAAGAGATAGTGTCTTAAAAGAGATAGTGTCTTAAAAGAAATAGTGTCAGAATAAAAGGGTAGCTTCAGACGCACATCGAGCTATACTTCACTTTATTACATCTTCATTACCCTGGATTATGTAATCACATCGTCAGTAGTAGTACATAAATAGTCTATATTAAGAATGGTAGTGAGTAGTGAGTATAATGTCTATATACTCAAAGTCAGAGTCAGAGTCAGAGTCAGAGTCAGAGTCAGAGTCAGAGTCAGAGTCACAGTAAAGAGTATAGTGGAAGTACAGTGAGTGGAAGAGTATAGTGAGGGTATAGAGTATAGTGAGAGTATAGTGAGAGTATAGTGAGAGTATAGAGTATATAGAGTCAAGACTTGAGTCCTTGATCAACTGGTGGTCCTTGGATAATCACCATTTTACCTCTTGGTGGTATGTCATATAGTGGATACAGTGCTCTATCTTTCCTATACCAGTACTACTACTGAACTGCTGCTGAACTGCTACTGAACTGCTACTGAACTAGTACCATTGAGCTACCACTACTCCACTATTACTGGAATCTATCACTCTATGCAAATACTGGGCTTCAACTAGTAAACCTCATCACTGTGCTACTACCTGAACTAGTACGATCGTACAACATTGAATTAGACTATTCTTTTTTCACCTACTACTACTCCTACACCATACTAGTCACTATCCACTAGTCACTATCCTCTACTCATTCCGATACTATCTTAATATGCTATACTACTTTGCTATACTACTACTCACTGATCATGACTCACTGACTACTACTCACTGATTATGACTCACTGACTACTACTCACTGACTACTACTCACTGACTATGTCCCACTGACTATGTCCCACTGACTACTACTATACTATGATATACTACTATATTATACTGACTGCTGACTACTAACTAGTAGTATCCAAATACATTGAAATACACAGTACTTTATTAATTACAGCTTCTTGAACCACTCCTCAACCACTACTCAACTACTACCCAACTTCTACTCAACTATTACTTAGACACTACTTAACTACTACCTAAATACTAGTCAAAATACCACTTAACTATTACTAACTATTACTAACTATTACTAACTATTACTGAAAAATACTAAATAACTACTACTCAACTACTACTTAAGTAGTACTTAAGTACCACCTGAAGTACCACCTGAAGTACCACTTGAACTACCACTTGAATCACTACTTTAACTACTACTTGAAGTAGTATTATCAAGCGATATTAAACTTTACTGAACCATAATGAATTACACTATGCTACACTGTACTACTGAACTACTGAACTACTGAACTACTATTGGTGTTGGAATAGACCACGATACTGCTAGTCTATTTTGGCTTCCTAACTCTCTATAGTGGTCTAGAGATCCATCATACTAAAGAAGACTATAATGGGTCTATTAATACCCATAGTGATCATAGTCTATTAAAGGCTATAAGTGGGTCTATGAGTCTATGGTCTTATGATCTACAATGATCTACGATGACCCACAATTCTTCCTATGATCCACAATAATCCCTATGATCCACAATAATCTCTATGATCAACAATAATTCCTATGATCAACAATAATCCATATGATCAACATAGTCTGTAAGATACAGTATCCATAGCTCAAGTCATAGTGACTTGTTGATACAAGATATGTATTGAGAACCGTGTAGTATTAAAAGGAGTCGCTGGTATGTATTAGTGGACTCGCGGGCCCAAGCCGAGGGCATGCTTTGGAGAAACCTTTTTCTAGAATTATATGCAATTGAACGATGGTCAGGAAGTCACCAGTATCAGTTAGCCCTTCACTTGGTCATTCATCACTCAGCTGGCATCAGGTTTTTGTAATGGCCATCGGGCGACTCTAAACAGATTTTGTAATGGCGATCGGGCGACTCTAAACAGATTTTATAATGACCATCGGGCGACTCTAATCAGATTTTATAATGACCATCGGGCGACTCTAATCGGATTTTGTAATGGCCATCGGGCAACTCTAATCAGATTTTGTAATGGCGATCGGGCGACTCTAATCAGATTTTGTAATGACCATCGGGTGCCTCTAATCAGTGTGGTCCGGCAATCTAAGTCCGATATAAATATCATCATATGAGTTTCTTCAGCTTCAAGTAAAATCGGATGTAGAGCACCTGCACCACGCCAAACACGCAGATACACGAGAGAATGGTAATGGTGGTTCTCATGTATGTCTCGTAAATGGCTTCATTCACGGTTCTAAGCTCACTCTGTCGCACCTTTAAGGATTCCGACACCGAGGTCGACGATTGGATCTCTTCGCGGATGCGATGGAGCTGCGCCAGAAGCTTATCCACGGCCGACTCAAAGTCCCGCTCGTTGAAGTTAGTCTTTTCGGAGTCAGTGCTAGCGCCCGAACCCGTCTTGTCGTCCTTGAAGTATTTGGCATATTTATCGTAATTGGTGGCCTTCAACGTGGTTATATTGCGGATATCCACGGATAACGTCAATTCCCGCGGCGATCTCTGGAAACTCCACGACTTATCGTAGTAGATGTTGTCAAAACAAATGTACACATAGGACTTGCCAATATGGGGAATCATCTCTGCGTCGTACTGGGCGTCTCGGGCCTTGTTGCCCTTTTGGCCGCCATTCTTATGGTGCATTCGGCTTAGTAGGTTGTAGCTGGCGCCCAGGTGCTGTTCAAACTGCACGGGGTTATTCAAGTTGGTGAACATGATGGTTTGCTCGCCCGCCATATCGTTCATGGTGCGGAGCACGTTGTTGTCGGAATCAAGCACATTGAGGTTGAGTTTTTGCAGCGCGATGCGCTCGCCACTATCGATCTGCGCCATGATTATGTCGTCCTTGGAAGTGCGATAGCTGACGCAATTCAAGAGGTTGTTGATGCCCGAGTATTTTTTCTTGTCGCCCGTGGCCACGGGAGGAATCAGCATCCCGAGCGCCACAATCTGAGCCGCCCACGCTAAAAATAGACACACGTATGGGATCAACATCGAAAAAATGAGTTATGATCAAGAATAATGAACAAAAACAAATGAACAAAAAATGGTCAAAAAATGGCCAAAAAATGGTCAAAAAATGGTCAAAAAATGATCAAGAAAGAAATGGTCAAATGATATAAATGATCAAAAGCACAAAAGCAAAAGGTCAAAAGATGAACAAAAAATGGACAAAAGAATGGTCAAATGCCGGAATTACAGCCAAAATCAACCACGGACAGTGAACACAATATATGAAGCCGTAAGGTAAACAAACGTTGGATTATTAAAGGGGGGGGGGGCGAATCTCTGTGAGCTTGGCAGGAAGAAAAGTCAAAACGGCCAAATAAAGTTTGTGGTCTCGAAGTAGGCCAATCAATAACAAGCAATAACAAGCCAAATGGGAGGGGGATCTAGAAGCGGAGCGAAGATTGCAACAAGCAAATCAAAAAGCAAGGTACAAAGGGATGTCACGTATAGCGACAAACAAGTCTTGGGGTTCAAGATTATGGCCTGGGCCTTCCGGCTAGAAGTGTCCGGCGTGGGAGTGGAAAGGAGATGAACGAGAAGTAAATAGAGGTGGAACTTTTTGTAGTCGGGTCCGCGTTCTTTCGCGTTCTTCGCTGCTGATCTTTTCGGTACATTTGGCATGGAGCTAGTCTTTTGGCGCGCCCAGTACGCCAGTTTTTTCATGCGCGCGTGTCGCTATATACAGGTCACACCCACCGTTCCAGTGAGTTTTTACTCGTGCGACCAACTATTTTCTACTGCACTATAATACAGTATCGCAGTATTACACTACACTATAATACAGTACTACACTACACTATAATACAGTACTACACTACACTATAATACAGTACTACACTACACTATAATACAGTACTACACTACACTATAATACAGGCTTACAATAATATAATACTACTATAATACAGTACTACTACACTACTAAAGTACAGTAATGGTATACTACAGTACTAATACACTAATACTGATAGATCCGCCATAGGCAAGACCCTGCCTATGAAAGTCTTATGAAGCCTCTCAGTCCGGTTGTTACAATGGTGATACGGCGTTTGGCCATCTATGCACGAAGTGCTCCGATGGCTCCGTTCGAATCTTCCAGAAGCAATACTTCCATTGTTCTGGTAGAGAGTTTTCCGGTAACACGTTTCTCTCAAAAGTATATAAGCCACCTCGGTTCCTCTCTTTGAGGAACCATCAACGAATATAAGAAGTTAGGCATAGATGTATTAAAGAACATAACAGGAATTGTATGTATGACTAGAAATTATGGGACTATTAGAAATACTCTCTACCATCTACTCCACTATAGCATGTTCTATCTATACTCTACTGTCGACTACCTACTATGGACTATCTACTATCTACGCTACTGTTGTCAGATCCACCATATGTAGTGATCTATGTATTGTGGTATTATGAAGCCTCTCTGCCTGAAACTAACAATGACTATTGTTTGAGACCTTCTACTCAGCCTTCTACTATACCTATTCAATCTACTACTCACCCTTCTACTCACCCTTCTACTTAGTCTACTACTCACCCTTCCACTCAACCTTCTACTTAGTCTTCTACTCACCCTTCTACTCAACCTTCTACTTAGTCTACTACTCAGCCTCCTAGTCAGTCTACTACCCAGCCTTTCCTTCTCTCTCTCACAGTTGTATAAGCAGCTCCGATACCTTCTTTTGAGGAACCATTGGCGGATGAACATAGTAATCAGAGTACCTAACGTAACAAAAATCTAACAACTGTAATGTAGACTATGTACTCTAGACGATACTATTCAATCTGATGTGCTCTATTCTACTCTATTCTACTCTATTCTACTCTACTCCACTCTACTCCACTCCACTCCACTTCACTCCACTCCACTTCACTCCACTCCACTTTATTCTACTCTATTCTCTACTCTACTGTAATGTGACCATGTACTCTAGATTTCGAGCTGTCCACTTTTCGATCTTCGGTACTCTAATCTAGTCCCTAAAGTTTACACTCCAATTTACCACCTTTTTTAGTGAGTTTCAGTGAGTTTCAGTGTCCTTCGAGTTTTTTATGTCCTTCATGTCTGCCTTTTTTTTCTCCTTCCTGCCTACAGTTTTTTTCTCCTTCCTGCCTACAGTTTTTTTCTCCTTTGTCTGTCCATATCCCTCTCTATTGTCTAAAGCTTCGTTCCTTGCTTGTCACGTGCGACCGCGGCCACGCTCTCGTCACGTATACTCAGCAACCTCACTCCCCACACTCTCTCACTTACTACACTCCACGAGACAATCCACTCCCCTTACACACACCCCATTAAATTGAATAGAAATTACACTAGAAATTACACTAGAAATTACACTGGAAATTACACTAGAAATTACACTGGAAATTACACTGGAAATTACACCAGAACTTACACTAGAAGTTGAATAGAAATTGACTAGAAATTGACTAGAAAATAGACCAAAATTTTGAGTCAGAAATTTTGAGTATAGAACTTTGGACTACACAATTTTTGAGTACAGAAATTTTGAATACACACTTTTTCATTCAATTCTGAATACCCGAATGTCGTCCCATTTAAACGCTTCGCTTTTCCGCTTGAAGCTCATTGATGCTTTGCGAGCAGGTGACGAGGCCAAGGTCCATGCGTTGGTCCAAAACTTACGTGCCGTGGACTCCACCGTTGATAACAGAGAATTAGTCAAGTTGCGTGATACCATCCTTCACTTTGCTGTCCAAGTGAGTCCCTTGAGTTTGGTGCAGAGCTTGGTGCAGAATAAGGAATATGGCCTTGATATCAATGCGCAGGACTCCGATGGGAATACCCCTTTGCACTTGGCCGTATATGCTTCCCGGTTTAATGTGGTCAAGTACTTGATGAGCTTACCTGATATCAACGATACCGTGTTGAACAATGATAAGAACCAGCCGGTGGAGTTGGCCCGTGATGCCAACGTGGCCCAGTTGATGCAGGTGGAGCGGGCCAAGTTTGTCGAAGTGGCTGCTACAAATTTACGCAAGTACTTCAGCAACCGGGACTTTGAAAACTTGGAGAACCTCATGGTCAACAATGTGCGTGCGGCCGAGTTATTGGATATCAATGGTGCGGACCCAGAAACGGGCAATACTGTGCTCCATGAGTTCATCGCCAAGGAGGATCTCCAGATGTGTGAGTGGATCTTGAAACACGGTGGAGACCCTTTCAAGAGGGATATCCACGGCAAACTCCCCATTGATTTGGTTTCTCATAAAAGTGACCCCATTAGACGTCTCTTGAAGAGTGCCAGCAAGGACCAGAACATGATGGAGCCCACCAACAACGGACCCAATGGCGCTGTGCCTGGAGGTGCTCCTACTTACAAAGGGTACTTGCGCAAATGGACCAACTTTGCCTCGGGCTACAAGTTGCGTTACTTTGTGTTGGACCAGTACGGCATTCTCTCATACTACACCAACCAGAACGACACGAACAACGCGTGCAGGGGTTCTCTCAACCTCGGGTACGCTTCGCTTCATTTGGACTCTTCTGAGAAGTTGAAGTTTGAAATCATCGGCAAAAACGGTATTAAATGGCACCTCAAGGCTAACCATCCGGTGGAGACCAACAGATGGGTATGGACGTTGCAAAATGCCACCACCATCTCCAAAGATGCTATCCGGAGAGGTAACAGCAAACTGTCTAGGTCTAGACCTTCGGTGGACGAGTCGGCTATCAAATTGTCGGAGGAACATGCTCCTGTCAACGAAGAAGAGGAGAAAAAGAGGCGTTTGTTGCATATTCCAGGCCGCAGACGGCTGCACCACAAGAAAACACCAAGTCAAGTCTCCATTGCGTCCTTCACTTCCGATGCTGAAGATAACAGTTCGGTAAACTCGTTTGACACTCAGAGCAAACAAGCTTCTACGCAGGCCAACAATGCAGGCGATCTTCCTCAGATCAACGAAAAGAGTGGTGCTATGCCCAGACTCAGCATTGATCACGGAGCCGTGGAGGATTTCGACTACGACTTGGAGGAAAGTGGTGATTCCGACATTGGGTCTTTGAACTTGGACACGCCCGAGGGAAAAGCTTCCAACGAGCAAATGTTCTCCACCAAACGCTCTCTTCTCATTGAGATCGCCAGTCTTTCTGACTTGTTCAAGGCCCTTGGTAGTGGGTCTGCTGAATCAGCCATTGATACCGATACTTATCGCGTTGGTTCCAACACCTTGAACAACATGAGGCTGTTGTTTGAGCTGTACGATTCTCTCATGCAGAAAAGAGAGGCTAAGCTCGCCAAGAAGATCGAAAGACAACAGGAGGTCAATAAGTTATGGGAGAGTTCCATCAGACAATTGGAAACAGAGATCCAGAAGCATGAACAAACACTTGCTCAATACGAGGGCAAGAAATATAAGTTGAGAAAGCTTCTTGAGTCCAAGGGTATTTCTTCTCCACAGGTCAACAATGAGCTGGCCTCTGGAGTTATGGAGAGAGGTTCCTCTCAAAGTGCAGGTGGTGAAGTTGCACAGGAAGAAAATGAAGATAGCGAAATCCTTAATGATTTCCTTTACAATTCCGATGACGAGTTCTTTGATGCTGACGATTTTGATGATGCGCTTGAAGAGCCATTTGAAAGTCCTGTTGCTGA
Organism: Metschnikowia cerradonensis; assembly: GCA_002370635.1. Taxonomy (NCBI): domain Eukaryota; kingdom Fungi; phylum Ascomycota; class Pichiomycetes; order Serinales; family Metschnikowiaceae; genus Metschnikowia; species Metschnikowia cerradonensis. Next base: position 41,660 of record NKZD01002042.1, on the reverse strand, counting down.
AAAAGTGCAGGCTAAATCCGAGCATGCTCCACATGAAAGTGATGTGTCAATCTCTAAGGTTAAAACTGAAGAGGGACCTCAAGGCAGACTTGAAGGTGAGTCTCAAAAGGCTAAGCAAAAGCAATTGGAGGAAGAGGGCTCTTTCCTTGGCTACGAGAAACCTCCCAGAGAAAAACTTGCCATGGACGAAGATAACAGACCCAAGGTGGGCTTGTGGGGTATTTTGAAATCAATGATTGGCCAGGACATGACCAAGATGACATTGCCGGTTTGTTTCAACGAGTGTACCTCTTTGCTTCAACGGTTGGCTGAGGATATTGAGTACAATGACTTGTTGACCAAAGCAGCCTCTATCGACGACTCCACCTTGAGACTTGTCTTTGTTGCCACGTTTGCTGCTTCAGAGTATGCATCCACAACCAACCGGATTGCCAAGCCATTCAATCCTCTTTTAGGTGAGACATTTGAGTACGCCAGACCTGATCAGAACTTTAGATTGTTGACAGAACAAGTTAGTCACCATCCACCCATCAGTGCATGTCATGCCGAATCGGCCAAATGGGACTATTTCGGCGAAAACGCCGTGGACCCTCAGTTCCGGGGCCGTTCTTTCGATGTTAAACACTTGGGTAAGATGTTCTGTACTATCCGGCCGGATTCAGGAGTGGTCAATACAAAGGGAGAAAAGGTCTCCGAAGAATTGTACAGTTGGAAGAAGGTCAATACCTCGGTTATTGGTATCATCACAGGCTCTCCCTCCGTTGATAACTTTGGTACCATGGAAGTACGCAACCACACCACCGGAGACGTGATCCACGTGGAGATGAAGCAAAGAGGATGGAAAGCTTCTTCCGCGTACCAATTGAACGGAACAGTGTGTGACGCCAAAGGTGCATCGCAATGGGCCATTGGAGGCCACTGGAACTCCAAGATCTTTGCCAAGAAAGTCAGCGCTGACTACGACTCCAAGAAGAAGGAATCTCTCAGCGAAGGAGACGAGCCTTCGTCCGATTACTACAGTGGAACCAGGTTCCTTGTTTGGCAAGCCGCACCCAGACCCAAGGTGCCGTTCAACTTGACGTCTTTCGCCATTACATTGAACGACTTGAACGAAAACCTCAAGCAATGGTTGGCTCCTACGGATACTCGGTTGAGACCTGACCAAAGGGCCATGGAGGATGGACGCTACGACGATGCTGCTCGTGAAAAGACCCGTGTGGAGAACAAGCAGAGAGCAGCCAAGAAGGCACGTGACCAAGCACGGCAAACTTATAAGCCCAACTGGTTTGTCAAGCTGAAACACCCGGTTACGGGCGATCCGTACTGGCACTTTAACGGCAACTACTGGATCAAAAGAAAAAACCACGAGTTGGCTGGAACTGGCGATATTTACTAATGCCTAAATTGAGTCTATAAGTTTATCCACTGGGTAATGCTCTTTTGACAGCAGACTAGGGTTGGATCTATGTTTGATAAGTCGAACTGAATATTAAAAAACTATTTATTCTTTTAATATTCTGTAATCTACAATAAACTGACATTAGACCTTTAATTATACAGTTTTAAGATGTTGTCCTGCATATAATAATATTCGGCTACACTTGCTTCGAAGGGAGGCCGGAATTAGAAGGTGTAGCTTTAAACACCCGTGCACCCTGCTACCTCAGCACAAAAAGGCCCAAACGCAAGTGGCCTTTTTTTCAATAGTACTGTTCTATAAATAGTATTGATGGAATTCTGGAAATCCGGACATCACAATGATTTTCTTGGATTTAAAAATTTTCAATTGGGTCAAATTTTAATGGTATGGTAGCTGGTTAATTCCGGCCGCGACCGGTATTCCGAGGTCCCAAATCCGATTCTACTCTAATCCCCCTCTATCTCCAAAGAATAGGGTTTTTTACTAAACGTTTCCACTGCATATATATAAAGTGCTGCTTAATTTTCATGTATGATAATTGTTTTAGAGAGTTTACCCCAATTGGGGTACACTAGATGAATTCTAGTGAGTTTTGTTCTGGAAAAGCGAGCTCAAATGAGGTTTAATCAAAATAATTAGTACGTACAACATTTTATTTCACAATTAATGATAGATGATCTTGATATTCTATGAATCATGAACTAGCACGAGCCACTGACTAACTACTGACTAGTACCCACTAATAGACTAGGACCCACTAATAGACTAGGACCCACTGATAGACTAGGACCCACTGATAGACTAGTACTCACTAATAGACTAGTACTCACTAATAGACTAATACCCACTAATAGACCAGTACCCACTGATAGACTAGTACTGAGAGGTAGTCCTTGGTACATTAGTAGTCACTAGCAGACTAGTACACAAGTATATCATGTATTCAAACTGCCAACATAGATTTGACTACTTGTTTCCCAGTATCATTTATTACACAGCCATATTTATTCATAGTAGTACTTATTCCACCTTTTTTCTGGTAGAGAGTAGAGCAGAGTAAAGCAGAGTAGTGTACCCATGAACAAAAGATTGTTAGATTCAAGATGGGTGGAGTATTACTCATATAGGGATGAACTCAGTTGACCAGCCAATCTCCGAGTCGGTTTTCGTTACTATCCCTTTTGGTTCGGCGTTACTACCCCTTCTGGTTCGGCGTTACTACCCCTTCTGGTTCGGCGTTACTACCCCTTCTGGTTAGCCGTTACTAAGATTTGTTCTCCTGTAGAGTATTTAAGTACGGCCGATTCCTCTTTCTGAGGAACCATCAACGGCTATAGTTAGATAATTTACGTACTTACAAGAATTTAACATAAACGATGATAATAATAAATACCCTCGAAATCATTCAAGTCTAAAACTTTTCATCAGGTTTAAATAAACTGATACACTACTAATTACACTACCCTTTACTACCTTATACTACTCTATACTACTCTATACTACTCTATACTACTCTATACTACTCTATACTACCTTATAGTACTCTATACTACCTTATAGTACTCTATACTACCTTATACTACTCTATACTACCTTATACTACTCTATACTACCTCATACTAGCCTTTACTACCTTATACTACTCTATACTACCTCATACTACTCTATACTACCTCATACTACTCTATACTACCTCATACTACCTTATACTACCCTTTACTGTCTTATACTACCTGTTATGTTCTTTTTAACGAGTTTACACCTAAACTTGTATTCGTTGATGGTTCCTCAATGAGAGGAACCGAAGCGGTTTATATAACTTTGAGAGAAACGTAGCACCGAAAAACTCTCCACCAGAACAATGGAAGTATTGTTTCTGGAATATTCGAAAGGATCATCGTAGTACTTCATACAACGATGGTCGTGACACGGCGTTTGCAATGTCCATTGTAACAATCGGACTGGGAGGCTTCATAATACCTTCATAGCCAGGGTCCTGCATATGGCGGATCTAACACTACCTTATACTACCCTATGCTACCCTATGCTACCCTATACTACCCTATACCACCCTATACTACCCTATACTACCTTATACTACCCTATGCTACCCTATGCTACCCTATGCTACCCTATACTATCCTATAGCACCCTATACTACCCTATACTATCCTATACCACCCTATACTATACACTGCTATATTAACACATTGGTTAGCCACTGCATTATTGCACCACCTTCTCTGTTACAACAGCTTGATAGTATTTCCAATGTTCTTTGCCCCCGAATGTTGTTCCTTAGTACTGGCTCTGTCCTTATAAGATTAAGTTTTATTAGATATAAGATATATACCTACATATAGTAAAATATAATGTTAAGTCTCAAGTTACCGGAACTAAATCTGAACCAATGAAAGATCATATATATTTATTATAGTCTTTTATTAAACAATTATCTTTATATACAGGACCCTATAAACCAATATATCAAATTAAAAGTCAAACTATATTAGCAAATAGTGGTTTACCAAATTTTGGATACATTATAATATCAAATTGAAGATTAATTCAGCTATGCGAAGGTCACTATTCATAGAGGTATTATGAAACATACGCTGTGTAATCCTAACAATGCCATTTCATAACGCTGACTCCTCAATCACCATGGCACGAAGTTCCAGGATGAATGTGAAGAGTTTTCCATCCAGGCGGCCTTGGAAGTTGGGGGATTTGCATTATTTTCTATTTAAGTTTTACTTCTTTATTGTGAATCACTTTTATTGTGGGCAGAATAAGCACTAACGATTGATTTTGCACTATTTGCATAGTCGGGGCCGACCGGAAACTACTAAAAATGGCAATTTCCCGGACATACCTCATCAACTTTTTTCCACGTGACTCCGCTTAAAACACTTGAAAAATTAATCATTCTACTCCTTCAAGTTTCTAATAATACTCAGGGACTTTATTAGTATCTAGTTAAGGCTATAAGAAAAGTTTGGACTTAATCATTTCAAGTACTGCATATAAGCTTTTCTTACAAATTTACACACCGCCATCCTCTCTACGCTACATCGCTACATTACACCTTAGCAACAATACTTAATAGTAAACTCAAAATATTTAAAAACTGTGCACTATACCATATAGCACATAATGTTTCCCCAAGTACTAGATCTTGGGATGGACATGGGTGGTCCTGCACGGGTGCAGCATCGCAATGAGAAAAACCATCGCTACTCCACACTCTCTCGCTAAACACCACACACTATGGGCAAGAAGAGCAGCAAGCGGAATCCCCGGGACCAAGAGTCCCTAACCACACCAATTGTTGAGGTCAAATATACAGACCCCCTTTTTTCCGTGGCCGCACACCCCTCCAAACCGGTGATTTTATCGGGATTAGGCACCGGTCATGTATACTGCCATACATATGATGCCAAGGAGCTAGAAAGCCGGCTTTTGAGCAACAAATCCGAGTATTTAAAGGCCGAAAAGGGTAAGCATGGTAAAGATTTGGGTCAAACTAGGGTATCGGGGCTCCAAACGCGGTGGTGGGAGTATGTTTCCGATCATAGTGACACGACGCACAGTCAAGGCATTTCCACCGGGTGGAAGACTAAGCGCCACAAAGGGTCGTGCAGGACGGTCATTTTCGAAACTCTCCAAGGGTCAGTAGGAGACCATATATATACAGGAGGCACGGACCATATCATCAAAAAAGCCGCCAGTGAAACAGGAAAAGTGGTGGCCCGCGCAGATATCAGCGCACACCTCAATGAGAAAGATGCAATTACCACGCTCACGCAATCCATATCCAACCCCTTTCTTTTGGCCGGCACCCAAAACGGATCCGTTCTAGTGTACGACAGCAGAAACCTCGGAGACAAGTTACGTTTCGACAAATTGCTGCAAGTTCACGAAGACACCGTAACCCAAATATTAGCCATGCCCGACGTTTCAGCCTACCACTACCTCTCATTGGGTAGTTCCACATTAACACATTTGGATATCCGAAAAGGTATAGTCACACAATCGGAGGACCAAGGCGACGAATTGCTCTCAATGTGTTACCCGTCAGAATTTGTCAGTGGAGGCAAAAACGATACGGTGGTTGTTTCGCACGGCGAAGGGGTTCTCACCACTTGGAGAAACTCCATCAACAGGTTGGCAGATCCAGTGTCGCGCATTAAGATTAACAAAAATGCATCGATTGATGCGCTCATTCCAACCATGAACATGGAGAGCGCGGGGCTCGCGGACTGTGTGTGGTGCGGCGACAGCAACGGGCTCTTGCACCGAGTGGACTACAAACGGGGGCGTGTGCAGGAGGTCCGGGTACATTCCAACAGTATAGGAGGAACTGACGAGGTAGGCAATTTGGATATTGATTATGATTATAGGTTGGTGAGTTCGGGGTTGGAGACGCTTAAGATCTGGAGTCATGGAGACAATAACAGTGACGATGGAAGTGACACTGACGATGGAAGTGACAGTGATAGTGAAAGTGACAGTGATAGTGACAGTGACAGTGATCTTGAAGGTGATGGAAGTGACAGTGACCTTGGAGGTGATGGAAGTGACAGTGACCTTGGAGGTGATGGAAGTGACAGTGACCTTGGAGGTGATGGAAGTGACAGTGACCTTGGAGGTGATATTGGAGGAAGTGGAAGTGACAGTGAAGATGGAAATGATGGTCCCAGTGGCGGTGGTTCCAGTGAAGATGAAAGGGTAAAGAGAGGAAAGCTGAAGAAGATTAACCTCAACACCAATACAGAAAAGAACCAGGAACCCAAGAAGAAGAAACTCAAACTCAAGAAGTTGCCTGTCAATAAAGGAATTGCTCGGTTCGACGGGTTATAGTCTCTTTAGAGTAGCCGGAATTGATCTATGTTGAGGATCTCCACTGGAATGAGGTATAGGTCTAGTGGTCTAGTGGTCTAGTGGTCTGTTGATCTGTTGATCTAATGGTCTAATGGTCTAATGGTCTAATGGTCTGGTGGTCTGGTGGTCTGGTGGTCTGGTGGTCTAATGGTCTAATGGTCTAATGGTCTATTGATCTAATGGTCTGGTGGTCTAGTGGTCTAATGGTCTAGTGGTCTAATGGTCTAGTGGTCTATTGATCTAATGGTCTAATGGTCTATTGATCTAATGGTCTAATGGTCTATTGATCTGTTGATGGGTGGTACAGTTATGACTGGGTGGCTGCTTAAGATATGGCTGCAAATGGTCTGTACTGTTCCACCAGCCTTCCAATAATGAATACAAATATAAGATTAAAATAAATATTCAAATCCTGTATGGGTTTTCCATCTCTATGCTGATTGTACCAGAAACTTGTACCAGAAACTTGTCTTTGTTGACCTCGTCAATGTATTCCCAGTTGCCGATGAAGTGAAGCCTTAGTACATACCGGTACAACTACTAACTACTATGAACTATGGGTATGTGTTACTATGACCTATGATTATGGAGTACTATGAACTATGGCTATGGAGTACTTTGAACTATGGCTATGGAGTACTATGAACTATGAACCAGTAAACTAATATGGCTATAAATCGAACTGCAGAGAAGTTTTCTAGAAAGCTTTCAGTTGAAGATTTGGGCTGGTCTCTACTCACTTATCATTACTGCTTCCTTTTCTGTAATGAATAAATAAAAGCGTATCCAGAGAGGTCTTCAGATCTGCCATGAGTATGACAGATCATTAACAGATCAGTGACATTTCGGTGACATCATTGACATCATTGACATCATTGACAGATCAGTGACAGATCAGTGATTGGAATTTCTGTCTGAATCAGATCTACCACAGTGATATTTCGGTGACAGATCTGGGTATGCTTGTCTTCCCAGTATAGATTTGTGACTGTGTGTGACAGTTCAGAGCTGGCTTCAGAGCTGGCTTCAGAGCTGGCTTCAAATCTGTAGTATTTTGGTAACAGATGCTCAAAAAGTACATTTGAGTAATACTATAGAAGCATAAAATAATATTGAGAGATGCGGTGGTCAAGTATAGTCTTAATGGTATTACTCAAGAGCGTAATATGAAATACTAGGATATTGACACACATTGTGTACATAATGCGAGCATTGCACTATGGAAAAATCTCTAGGAGTATAGAGTATAGAGTATAGCGTATAGAGTATAGAGTATAGAGTATAGAGTATAGAGTATAGAGTATAGCGTATAGAGTATAGAGTATAGAGCAGTGTAGTGTAGAAAAGTTGTGTTGTACAAGAATATATTATAGTAATACAGGATAATAAAGCAAGAGTTATACTATAGCAAACTAGTGGAGCAGTTCCATCTTAATGGTACTCTTAACAAAGTATAGACTACTACAGTACTTAACATGAGTTCTAAGTCAAAGTAGTACATCAGAGCTGTACAATATAGATTACTATAAGACTAGTATTAGAGTAGTGCAGTGGTATAGTAGTTGAGAGCCGGTAAATTTTTGAATCCACTCCTGTATTTAAGATTATTGGACCCAATCAGAATAATAATAAGTATCACACTAATGTAGTCCTTGACTAAGTCTCTGTAGAATAAGACCAAGTATTACATCTGTGTATATGCAGGACCGCACTTCATAATCCAAACTTCATAGTCTAAACTTCATAGTCTATAATTCCTAGACCTTGAAGTTCCGAAAAAAAAAATAAAAAATAAAACAAACACAAATAAAATATATATCCTTTAATAATTAGCATTCCAAAGAGTATGTTGTTTTTGAAACAAATATTTCCTTGAACAGGTAATTCCTGAAAAGGTAGTCCTTGAAAAGGTAATTCCTGAAGTAGGCACTTGGCCTATGCTTATCTGCCGGTCACGTGCCCTAAGCACTGCACTGATAGCGGCACCTCCACCACACGCACACCCCAGAAAGCAGCCGGCCCTCCCCCAGGAACCCATGGAGTTTTCAAAGGTCCTCAAGGTGGACAATGTGCTTCTTACACGCCGAGGCCACCACCTCCGCGGCTCGCTTGTGCTTTCCCGTTTCCACATGGTGTTTTCGTTTCCCTCTGCTCAGGGCCAAAAGCCCCGGGAAATCTGGATCTGTTACCCAGTGATTGAGCGGGTGAAGAAATCCCGAGGTTGTTCATGGAGCCGTGGCCAGGGATTTAAGAGTGGACAAAGTGTTTCTGGTCAAAGTGTTTCTGGTCAAAGTGTTCAAAATGGGCAATCTGTCCAAAATTTTCAATCTGTCCAATCTGTCCAAAATACTACTAGTGCAAATACTAATGATGCAAATAGTACTAGTACAAATAGTATTAGTGCAAATGGGGCTGGTGGTGCGGATGGTGATGGACGAAACCTCACTGTTAGTGCCGAAGGTGGCGAAAGTGCGGCGGTCGAAGGGGCAGTAGGGGCGGACGGAGCGGCGAAAAAAAGCCCTGTGCGAGGCCTCGGCTCTGAGGTGTCCGGCTTCGACCGCTACCTGGCCTCCAATATCCGAGTCATGTGCAAGGATTTCACCTACTACCTGTTTGACTTTGTCAACGACGCCATATGTACCGAGGTCTACGTGAACCTCAGCAGACTCGCCACGGCTGCCAAGAGCAAGGGCACTATTAGTGAGTTCTATGCGTTTGAATATAGACCCAATGCCTTGGAGCTGAAACTCAATGGTGCAGGATGGGCCATTTATGATCTGGACCAAGAGTACCGACGCCAGGGGCTCTTGAAGGACCCAAATGACGAAGGAAATAAACGGTGGCCATGGCGACTTACCCGATTGAATACAGGATACCGCTTTTGTCCGTCCTATCCCCAGACCTTCATGGTACCTACTGCCATTTCCGATAGTGTACTCCAGCATGCAGGCAAGTTCCGGTCCAAACAGCGTGTTCCTGCTATAGTATACCGGCACAGAATGGGCCCCAATGGCAACATCATTGCCCGGTGTCTGCAGCCGTTGGTGGGGTTGAACATCCAGAACCGCTCGATGCAGGATGAGAGATTGGTAGAGGAGATCTTCCGGTCCCAGAGCCTGACGCTGGTAGAGATAGAGCAGCCCCAGAAAAATTTGATTGTGGATCTCCGCCCAATCACCAATGCCATGGCCCAACATGCTCTCGGTGCAGGAACAGAAAACGTCGACTATTACCGGGGAAAACATACCGACGACGAAGATACCAAGGCCATGCCGTCACGAGCCCAGCATGTCGACAAAGTTTTCTGCAATATCGACAACATCCACATGATGAGAGACTCCCTCAATAAGCTCACGCAGATTCTCACTGATCTTGATAAAAACCCATATGAGTCATCACAGCTTCTTCAGCAAGCATTGACGAAAACCCAATGGCTCCACCGACTCTCAATAATTCTCCAGAGCGTGGACCGAATCTGCAAATCAGTGCACCTCAACAATACTAATATCTTGATTCATTGTTCAGATGGCTGGGATAGAACGTCTCAAGTGTCAGCCTTGTCTCAGCTTTGCTTAGACCCATATTTCAGGACTATGCGTGGATTCATGGTGCTTGTGGAGAAAGAGTGGATGAGTTTTGGGTTCAAATTCGCTACACGAGCCGATCATGGGGGGTGTATTGGGGCCATATTATCATCTTCCCCCAGTGAACCCAAACAGGATACAGGAGGAGCGGACTCTGAACCTCTGAATCCACTCCAGAGTCTCTCGCTCAATCCTTCTTCCACTGGTCCCAAAACAACCGTGACATCATTTCTCCAGAGGGCCGCCAACCACATCAAGAACACCGCGTCCAACTTGGAGAGCAGTGACAACACATCGGTGTATTCGGGCAGCAACGAGCGGTCGCCCATATTCCACCAGTTCCTCGACTGCGTGTATCAGATCTACCGGCAGCAACCCGACAAGTTCGAGTTCAACAGCCGGTTTTTGAAGCGACTTTTTTACCATTCGTACTCGTGTCAGTACGGCACGTTTCTCTGCAACTCGGAGAAGAGTCTCAAGGTTGACGAAGTCTTGAGCAAGTCCACGGTTTCCGTGTGGGAATATTTCCTTTCGCGGCCAGCGGAGTTCTTGAACCCGGCCTACGATGCGGATGCAAATACCGATGTGGTGTTTTTTAATTACTCCGATGTCAAGTGGTGGCATGAATTATATGGCCGAACAGATACGGAGATGAATGGGCTTTCTAATTCACTCGATAAAAAGTTCTCGCAGCTCGGCCGAACCATGTCACCAGCCCAAGAAGGCAAGACCTAGAATGTGAAGTGGACAAAGTGGAATAAAGAATAAAAATGGAATTGCTGGAAGCTAAATCCATGAGCTATTGAGTTGGGCTATTCGAGTATCGAACAGCATAATATACCAGCTAAATGATTATTTGAATGATTCGCTGGTATGATAACTACTACAATACTACACTTCGACTGGTACCAATGGTTAGTGGTCAGTGCAATACCACAGTCGCTGCAGAGTCGGTACAGAGTTAGAAGTATATTGGTTAATGATGGTGCAGTCATTTGACAGTACTAGGGCAAAAAGGGTATGAATCTGAAGACATTTACTTCACTCGTTCCTCCAAACCGTTCAATTCCTAAGACCCGAATCCATCCACTAACTTAACCAATTTCCATCGAAGAACAGTGATTCCTGTGAAGTATTATAGACTCCAAGTCTTTTTTTAGAAATGGGAAACACTATGACTCATACTATGCACTGCATAGTTCACCGATGCTTAGCTCTTTTGAATTGCCGGCAATTGGTAATGAGGAATAGAAAGTTAAGTAGGCTATATAGAATAGAGAGCAAGACCAATGCATAGTAGTCATAGTGGTCATAGTGGTCATAGTGGTCATAGTACTATGTCAGTATAGTTTTAATTATTTTCACTAATGATATCTATTATCTTGGTATCGCTAAGCAGTATCCAGTTTAGTCCATTGGCTTATATATGTACCAGATTCATTTCCAGAAGAATTGGTGGTTATATTAAAGTTATGAGCCCGCGACCTTGTATTATGAGCCCTGTTCACTCATTTTAACTATAAAAGAATTTCTACCGTCCACTAAGATGTATTACTTTCCAAATTCATTCTAAATACATTCTATTACAATATTGCCTTAACATAAGAGCTCAATTTTGCTGATCTGAATATCAGAAATACTGATAATCTATGACCATTTGTATGCGCTTACGAGGGTATGCGCTTATACTGCCTTATCCACTAACTCTTCTTTTGACCCAACACTAATACACTACTCCCCTCTGCCACTTATTCACTACATTAAGAATTACTACTCCTGCACTTAATCTAATACTCCTACACGTAAACTATACCACTATCCCACTATCCCACTGTTTACTACCTAACAGAATATGTCTCCCTTAGTTAAATATGGTATGTAGCATTGGACTGTCCTATAGAGTGGGCTGAGGAAGCCAAGTAAGGAGATCTCTCACTTGACCCTTAAATACTATGAGGGAAAATCACTCTCCCTTCTATATCTCCACCTCCCAAAACAAATTCTGTCTTTCTGGCTTGAAAAAATTTGACTGGAACCATTACTACTGAGGTCGTGCGAAACTCATAACTACTGGTCCTAACACGCTATTCACTAACCAACCACACAAAAAAACTCTTAGTGAGTAAAAAAAACTACTAAATAATACTGGTATTAAAAATATATATATAAACCTGTACACCACCATATACTATCAAGTGCCCCATAAGTCCCAAGTGTCAAACCCCTTTTCCTCGAACTCACTATTCTTGCTCTGCCTCGGACCACAGCTTATCTTTTTCATCTATGCGCGCCGGGGTATCTGCACTCCCACCATCGGCCGTCCGATTCGGTACTCCACAGCCACGTCTAAACGACCCAACCACCCAACACTCGTCCCAAACTCGTCCTAAACTCTTCCTATACAGGACTCCGAAACCTTCTCCTAAAACGCCTTATAAATACTCAGTGAATTTCAACCTGCACAAATTACCAAAGCACCTCCTTTTATTCAACTGCTGAGATGACGCTTAACAGTGTCTATATTATGCATAAAAGTATGGTCAGATTGTACTCCCGATTAACCCCCAAGTTAACATGTGGACCTCAAGGAGTGGAGGGAAGACTACCGTCGACTTTCCACAAAAGTATTGAAAATGATTCCGCCAGTGTGGCCATCGTGGACCCGTACGTTATCTACCAGAACTATGTGAAAATGGGCAAATTGCAGAAAGATGAGCTGCAACTCCGGGCCATGAAGGAGTTTCAGAAGTTATTCTATAGACTTGTGGATTATAAACCCGAGCAGGAAATGGCCATCAAAAAGTCTCTACTCATACGGAAACTCGAGATCCTTCAGGCCGAGGAAGAGAGGCATATGACGTCACTTCGAAATGAGCCCTTAGCTAGTCTCAGACAACTTTTCCGAAGAGATATCAATACCAAAAAAAAGGAGGTGGTACGTTTTTTAACGGACGAAGAGGAATTACGCCATATTCCTTCTCCCCAGGGACTCCTAGTAAATGGAGAAGTGGGGTGTGGGAAGTCCATGCTCATGGACATTTTCGCCAATAGCTTACCTCATTACCTGAAGATGCGTTGGCACTATAGTAACTTCATATTATGGGTTTTTGGAGAGATCTATAAGATCCAGAAGGAACGTATGCTTACGGCGTCTGTTTACGGTAAGCACAAGATGACCATGGAAAATGAATTCATCCTCTTTGAAATAGCACAGAAAATGATCCACCAGCTGACTGTATTCATGCTCGATGAGTTCATGCTTCCGGATGTGGCTGCGGCTCAAATCATCAAGATCCTCTTTACTTACTACTTTAAGCTCGGGGGTGTTTTGGTGGCCACCTCCAATAAATTACCGGAAGAGCTCTATTCGTCTGAGTTCAATAAGGCCCGCTTCAAGTCATTTGTGAGTATTTTGAATTCCCGGTGTATTGCCATGGACATGAACTCGCTGATCGATTACAGGCAACATTTTGCCCAGAATTCCAGTGAAGAAAGCAATATGGTGGTTAAAAAGGGGAACCCTCATCACCTCAGAGAATGGACTCGCCTTGTGACCACCAAAGCATTGGACATGGTTCAGCCAATGGCCTTGGAAAGTGTACCTTGGAAAGAGGCACAAATCTCCGTGTATAATCGTACATCGGTGATTCCCAGAACGTATGGTGAGTCGTCAGTGTGCTTCTTAGACTTCGACACTATATGCAGGGGTCTTTACAGCTCTTCTGACTACATCACTTTGGCGTCTACTTTCCAAACGGTGATTGTGGATAATGTGCCAGTGATGACATCCAAAATGAAGAATGAAGCACGTCGGTTCATTACGCTTTTGGATGCACTCTACGAGGCTCGGTGCCAGTTATTCCTCCGCACTGAGGAAGCCTTGGATGGGCTTTTCTTTCCTGAAACAGTGGACGATGCAACCGTGGATCGGGAATTGGTGCAACAAGAGGAGATGTTTGCCAAAACCTCCATGCAGACCTTAAACCCCTACCGGCCCAATGTGACGTCGTATGACCAGGACTACGCCAAAGAGTATAATACAGACGGAGACTTGCGGCCCAAGAACTTTGCCAACGTCAAGGCATTCACTGGAGAGGACGAGAAGTTTGCATATAAAAGAGCCATTTCCCGGGTCCATGAAATGGTGGCTTCAGACCATTGGCGCAGCTCTGATAAGTGGATTCCCATCCATGAGCAAATGCGGCCCTGGGAGACTCTCCAGGAAAGCAGTATTACAAAAAGTGCTACAAAAAGTGCTACAAAAAGTGCTACAAAAACTCAAAATAATTACATTGCAAAAGGTGATATTCTCCATGGTGCTGATCTTCATGGAGATATTCTGCATAGAGATATCAAAGATATCAAGGTCTCGTTGAGAGAGAGCTCACCGCGCGCTCTAAGTCAGCAGTACGATAAGTCGTTCCGGGAGTTCAACACCAAGGTTGCACCTGCATTTTTGAATCTTCTGCATTTCTGGGGCATTGGCGAGTGGACTCATGAACAGCGCAGAAAAATCAAAGACAAGATCGCTCGCACCTGGGTCAGTGGAGGAATCAAGTGACCTATTTTAGGGTATCCAAAGAAATACCGGTGGGGTTTAAATTTTTTTGAGGTCTGAAGTAATTGTAAGTAAAAATAAATGGAGGAAACTGTTAGTGATAATTAGTGGTATATAGTATGTCTTATGTAGTATTTAGTATTAGGACATGAGCTATAAAATAGCCATACTATGAGCTTTAGCATGAGGTTCAGCTCATGAGCCTAGGACTAGTATACGTCGTTACCTATACTAACTACCTGTGTATTTTGTTAGAGTGTAGAGTGCTTTGTCATACTGCTCTATTGTAAATTATCGTGTTTGCATGTTTCGTGACTCTTAGAATGGCCATTAGGGTTACACAGCGTAAGCTTAAACACCTCAACAGGTCGACCACTACCGAAGGTACTCTTAAACCTACAATGTAGCGTAGTGTAGCGTAGTGTAGCGTAGTGTAGCGTAGTGTAGCGTAGTGATTGTATACTATGATCCATGAGTTATGGCAACCAAGACCAGATCATGTCTGTTAGATTCTTGCTGCAACGTTAAGTACTATCTTATATCTATTCGTTGATGATTCCTTAAATGAATGAATTTGAGGTACTTACCTGACTTCTTTAAAGAAGAGATTGCTGTGGAAGAATTGTTCCTTAGCGATCATTGATCTACCCACCTCAGGCCATCCTAGTACTCCGTATAATAAAGGGTGAGTAGAAGGGTGAGTAGGAGGATGAGTAACAATGGTCATTGTATCAAGTAGAGAGGCTTCATAATACCTTCATCAGTAGATCACACTACCTATGGTGGATCTAATAATATCCACTATTACTATTACTATTATTATTACTATTACTATTACTATTACTATTACTATTACTATTACTATTACTATTACTATTACTATTACTATTACTATTACTATTACTATTTTACTATCACTATCACTATCACTATCACTATTACTATCACTATTGGTATTGGTATTGGTTTCAATTCGAACTTGGGAAGGTTCTGTAACTCAACGACGTTCCTTCTAGTGTACCCTCCTGTGGCCACGTCTTTAATCATAACGTTTGTCTCACCACTAAGGTAATGGTTCCTGGTGCGCTACGCTACCGAATGTTAGAATTATTATGCGACCTGAGGCTATAACCTGTATTCGCAAGGACTATAATCTTGTAACGAGCTTCTAAGTTAATCGGAACTTTCACGAACGATGGCCTAACGATGACCTAAAGATGACTGCGTATTCTCAACGGCTACTATTAGTAGGAACTCACCCGAACAGTGTTATGAATATTCTTAGCTAATTGATGATATTTATACCAGACTATAACCATCTAAGATTAGGAAATGGAGTTCCTCCTCTTGAATGTGGGGGGATGTTGCCCATTTATATTTCTTCGTTGGCTGTCGACTGAAATTCAATGGCACTACTGAAATTCAGCGGCATGACTGAAATTTCCAAGTTCAGTCGCTAGGCGAGACTATTATCTTGTACTCAGTCAAGTAGATTCCATTTAACATTTGTAGTTACTAATTACTATTTGTAGTTGGTAGTTACTTAGAGATAAAGTTGTTGGATCTCACGCTTTTGTCTCGGTCCAGAGTATCCTGCGTAGGGCCCAATTTGTCTTTTTGATCAGATGATCCAGATTTTAAAGCGACCTCATATATCCAGTCAGCCTGGCACTTGCATGTCCTTGGACCATTTTTACGTTAGGATATTTTGATATAAAGCGTAGCATTCAGTATGTGGTTTGTAGTAGATAGTATGTACTGTTTAGTAGATGGTACGTAGTGGATAGTATGTACTGTTTAGTAGATGGTATGTAGTAGATAGTATGTACTGTTTAGTAGATGGTATGTAGTAGTGGGTAGAAAAGCAGTACTGCCGCAATGTGCCTTAAAGCCACTATAGGTAGGGCACTACTCATATAGGTATTATGAAACCTCGCCGTCTAATCCTAACAATGGCCAATCGACTAGTCTACGGAAACCAAAGCTATTATACTAGTCTATGGGGACTGGTGTATTGCTGGTCTCTGAAAAAGCCATTATGCTAATCCATGGAGACTAAGACAGTCAAGGTCAGGTGACAAGAGGTAACCGATTTACCAGAATCATATCGTTGACAATTGGGAATTAATAACATTAGTAAGACTCTTTGGAATTAGTGGGGCAGTAGTGTAGCTTTGGTAACAATGGTAAGACATAGTATGATAATAATAACAAATAATTATGGATGTAATTTCATTGACAAAATTTATGTGGTATAAAACTTATAGAAATAGTTATGGTTACAATCTTTGAATCCATCTTGATGAGGTTAATAATTAGGGACTAATTTCATACACATTCATCCAGAATGCACTCTCCATAAAGTCCACCATCATATACTGAATAAATACTATCTATTACCTTATCCCTTTATTACATTATCCCTTTATTGCTACCTTGTCTCTTTATTACTACTTTGTCTCTTTATTGTATTAGTGTGAAATACCGTAAACTAGTACATTCTACGGTGTGTTCTTAACTCTGGGCGATTTCGCAACAATTCCTCAAATGGCGGGTTACAACCACCTAGTACCCAAAGTACTAAATACCATTGGAATAAATCCATTCTGTTCAACCTTCGATTCAGCCTTCAGTTCCATGCCTATTTCACTATACCTATTTGACTATACCTATTTGACTATATTTTTATTTTCTCTACCTAGCTCTATGGTCTGATTCGACACTGTTCAGGTCCGACTGTGCGGCTGTATGTACTGTACTCACACTCACTGTTTTTGAGGCAGTGAGGCAGTGAGGCAGTGAGGCACCGAGGCACAACGCACTTGAGGCACTGTATAAGTGAGACATGGAAGGTACCCACTACACTACACTCCTACACTACTATACTCTACATACTACATACCATATACTAAACTACATTACTATATACTACACTCCTACATTCCAACACTACCACATCCCACATCCCACATCCCACATCCCACGTACTAAACTACATTACTATTTACTACACTCCTACACTATGTTATGTTCTTGTTACGTCAGGTACTCTGTTTAGTATGTTCATTCGCTGATGATTACTCCTTCTGAGGAATCTGAGCTGCTTAAATAACTTTAAGAGAAGGACTGGCTGGTAGATGGCTGGTTGATGGCTGGTAGATGACCTTGTACATGGATATTGTGAGAATCCGGCAGAGAGGCTTCATAATACCTCAATAGGTGAGCACTACATATGGTGGATCTGACACACTACTGTATACTACACTACTACACTACACTCTTCACTGCACTCTTCACTGCACTCTTCACTGCACTCTTCACTACACTACTACTCTACACCACTACACACTACACACTACACACTACACACTACACACTACACACTACACACTACACACTACACACTACACACTACACACTACACACTAAAATAATATTTAATACACACTACACTACTACACTCCTACACTACACTACTATTTCTGGAAGAGCCGCCTTAGAGAGCCCTGGAGAACAGAGCAGCTAGAAAAAAACACAAAACAGTAATCAATAGAGACATACCGAAAAGTATAGAAGGACCCCAAAAAACATACTTAACGAATTAGGGAAAAAATTATGGTCTAACTACACTCCAAGTACACTCCAAGTATACCGTAGGTTATAGTATTAGCATTTGCAGCTTCGCGTTCAGCCGAGGAACAGAGCGCACATGCCCTACTCCGCGCTCCACTCCACTCCAAACCATATTCACCACCACACGGCTACCACTATACTTCCTCCTCTTACCAGTACCAACCCCATATTACCCAATTTAGATCTTCCAATTTAGATAACTATCCGGACTGCATACTACAAGAAATACCTAGAGTATAGTCAGATCTATCCAGAATATAGTCAACCCAGAGTATAGTCATATAGGTCCAGAGTATAGTCAGATATATACCCACTCCCATACATTCCAGGAGATCATCTATACAATAAGCTAGTACACATTAGAATACAAGAAACTGGATCAAGGCGAACCAGTCCAGAATTAACTGAATTACTACTACACCCAGAACCCATTGACCAGATGACGGTGCTCACTGCTGAACGTCTTGTCAAGTTGGCTTACAAGTACCCCACGTTGTACCACAACTGGTACATCCTTGCATCCACAGCACTCACCGTGGTCAATGAGCCACAGGAAATCGGCAAGGTGTTGCATTTTGCCTTGAGACAGCAGCTCCTCGAGGTGCTGCCTTCCACAGAGAAACTGCTCCTAACTGATGGGTACCTCCTCAAGTTGGCCGAGGACTCCATAGCATCTGCTGCCAAATATGCGGAGTTTCTGGCCATTGGTGTCAACTTGCCGGATATCTTGATCCCTTATACTTACCACGATAAGCTTCCGCTTCCTTATAAGTATAGTCGTAGCGAAGATATCCATGCGGCTCAGAGTGTGATAGCCAATAAGATCCGGGAGGCCATATTGAAGATTGCGCCCATTTCGGGGTTACCCAAATCTATTGAGGCATTGACGGCTTTACGTAACGTGACTCCTACCAATGTGAAACCGGACCTGAAACCAAAAAGAGGTGCCACTATAGTGCCGGGTCACGTGAGCTCGCTGGCTCTAGTGCAGGAAGATGTTGCAGGCACAAGGTTTGAAAATGACGATATTCCTACTTATGATACCATTGATGGGCCAATTTCTCTGCGGTCGATCAACTCACAAAACCTCTTGCAAACCACCGTTCGAGGCTCGGAATTCTGGAGTGCAGTGTATGGGAAAATCCGCAACAGGGTTCGTAACCAGATGTACAATGCGTACCCTGACTTATGGCAGTATGCGTTCCACAATGTGTATGGGCCTATTTTGAGCAACACCGAGATCTTGCCAGCCAAGGAAACTTCGTTTTGTGTGGTGACGGCCTTGATTCCACAGGACGTCAACCCTACATTGAAGGGTCACTTGAAGGGCGCAGTCAATTTGGGTGCAACTCGTGAAGAGGTGGAGCAGATCCGGCTTCTTACGTTTGATGTGTGCGACTGGTCTGGGAACGTCCATTGGAAAGGCGGAAAAGAGAACGTGGCCAAGTTGTAATGCCATTGAACTAGGGATTACGTTATTTTGTCTGAAGCTCAGGATCATGCTTTACTCAACGCTAAGGATTATGCTTCATCATAGCTAAAGCTAAACTGGAAGTATACCTCATTCCATACCACCATACATCTCAACTGCTTGATTCCATGCCACCATACACCTCAACCGCTTGATTCCATGCCACCATAAACCTCAACTGCTTGATTCCATGCCACAATATGCCTCAAGTGCCTCATTACATGCCACAATATGCCTCAAGTGCCTCATTACATGCCACCATATGCGTCAAATGCCTCATTTTGATATATTCTGGCTAGTTATATTTTGCCAACTATGAATTCGTGTGTGATATGTTAAGTGTGACTCTTACTATTTAAGCAATTAGTCACTTATGTATCTAGCACTACGGTGTAGATTCGTGTGGCGAGTATACTTTATCAGTGTAGTACTTACTCAACTACATCACTATATGACTATAATGTACTCCTATGTGGTCTCTACTAATAGTCTAGTACCTATACCAATGTAGTGCCACTAAGAAATATCGTCTAGACCATCAACTCTGCGCAGCCAAAGTATACAATGGCTTGTTATGTTTGATACATTTATGCCTTACTGATACTATGTTCGTTGATGGTTCCTCAAAGAGAGGGACCGGAGCAGCTTTATAAAACTTTGAGAGAAACGTGGCATTCGAGAAACTCTCCATCAGATCAATGGTAAAGATGTTCTAGAATAGCCATCATAGTGCTTGGTACAATGATGGCCTGACTATTGTTACAATCGGACAGAGAAGGCTTCATGATACTTCTATAGTCAGGACTCTGCCTATGGTTGCTGTAACAAGTACTATTAGACTAAAGTATAGACTAGAGTATAGACTATTGGTAGCATAGAGTGCGGAAGAAAGTAGACTAAGATACAGTACTTAAGTATAGTAACAGTTCATGGTGGAGAGTAGTACATAGTGGAGTGTGGTAGATTTCATGGTAAACAATAAATATTTGAAGCTAAAGATAAGTTTGTTCCTCAAGAGCTATACCAGGTTACCAGTCCACCCAATTGAGCAGACAAGTCGAGTAAAAGTAAACAGAGCTGTAACAGAGCTGCAACAGAGCTGCAACAGAGCTCCAACAGAGTTGTTTCATATCTGTTTCAGAAGTGTTTCATCTTGTTTGGGATTATAATAACCGGTTGTTTCTTGGTCTTGGAATGATTCTAAAGTCTGCATAATAACATCTGTATATTGAATAACTAGAAGAAATAAACACCTGGCCTATAACTTGATTCTATCCTGTCTCTGGATCAAATACACCTGTGAGCCACAAAACACAAAGAAGGCCAAGTACACGAACACAGCGCCGAACACCGTCTGTGCTACGGCTGCACCATCGTCTGGGTCATTGACCGACCCCATCATGGACTCGTGGCCGGTTTTGAAGAGGTAGCCAATTACCGAAAGGATGACAATGGCAAACGCTGACAAAAGCGTGCAGAAGTAGGCCTTGCCGGTGGACACGACTGGTTTCATGGATGTGGTGGAGAAGTCGTTGGGTAAGTCGTTGGACGAGTCGTTCGAGGTGAGACTGGTGAACGGTGAATGTTGGCAGGGTCATGTATACAGGCGCGCGCTCCCTATAGCAGTACCATATAAAGCTTAGTACTATTTTACGTAGGGATGATAAGTGTTTTTATTGATCTAATAGAATTATAGTAGTGGTAATGGTGGTAGGAGGGCAATGAGAGTGAGATAGCGATAGTGGTAGCGGTAATAGCAGAAATGGTAGTAATGGTGGTGAGGTCTATGGAGTCTGATGACGACTGGTATGTGACGCCTATGCTCACAGTCTGGAGGTATGGGTCACGTGACTCGTCTAAGTTAACTGGCTCTATTCTAGTCTATCTTTTCTCTTGGTCATCCATTGGCCCTCCAGTTATGACTTCCTGGTCACTGTTGGTCACTGTTTATATGTCACGATAAAGCGTGACTCGGCCCCTGTTCTAGGTTGACGCCCGTTTCTTGACGTACTCGTTGGCCTGGGTTCTCACATACAAGATTGTCAGTGTTCCAATCACCAATGTCAAAGCCACAAGGATAGCATTTATTGGAATGGGATTCATTTTGAACGTCGAGTGGGTGAGTTTATCCAAAACTGACTGGAAGTAATTGACCACGCCTGCTATGCAGATGATGGTTCCGTAAACCGTACCAAAGGTATCGAAACCAAACACCTTGGCACAGAAGTCTGATACCGCAGTATAGAAGAACGGCCTGTAAGCAACAAAAAGGGAGATATTCAAGATTCCTGCGAAAAAACTGGGAAGGAGCCCAAGAACACCAATACTCAACGATACTCCAAGTAAGGCAGTCAAGACCACTACAGTCGAGCAGTAGTCCAAGAAAACACCAATGAATGGGATTGAGATAATTCCGCCCAAAGGCAAAGCGATATCAAAGATGCGGTTGATCAAAGCTCCTTGGTTCACTGATCCCAACAAGTAAGTATATTGTGTTCCAACCGTAGCCACAAAGTAATTAAGCCTCAACATCTGGATCGTTGCAAATAAGCACATCAAGTAGAACCATGGCGTATGGAGCTGGTAGCGGGCCGAGTAGCCGTGGAGAATGCCGAAAATTCCCCCCGAATGTGTCACCAAGAACTCCTCTCCTTCAGTGTCGTAGGGTTGCTTAAGAGCATCTCCAATAGAGTCTCTTCTTTTTGGCGGAACAAATTGCACTTCTGAAGACAAAAGAGCGTCTGTTTCGTGAGCAATAGGTTCATTATGAGGAATTGGAACTTCAGGTGCTGAAGGATCTTGTCCTAAACCATCAGGGCCTGTTTTGTATGAGTCAGTGGGCATGTATAAGAGCTGAGCCACCGTAATAAAAATCGGCACAAGCAAGTAGAGCTTGAAAAACTTGTCCAAGGTAAAGGACTCATGCGAAGCATTGAAAGCAATGCGGTAGAGCAAGAAAATGGCGGAAGATGCATCAAAAGCACCAGTCAAAAGAGCCAAAATGGTACCGCTACGAGCAGGAAACGAGTTGGACAACTGGAACGACGAAATGAACGCAAAAGGCCCCCCTAGCGCCATGGACGCGTATCCCACTAAGTAAGGATCAAAAAAAGCCAAACAGGAGGTGATTTGCTTGCTAAAGATGAAGATAAAGCACGCCAAGTAAAGAAAAAAAGCCCCCACCAAGCCGCAAAACTTCGGGCCAAAGTGGTCCAAGCAACTGCCAATCACCAAAGCAGACACATTGGTAAGCATGGCGCCCACGGTGAACATCATGTTCAATTTAAGGTCCTGTTCCGTACACTTGGCCACATTCTCTTCGGCAGTCAAAGTGGTAGCCACAAAAGACGTGAGGCTAAACCCACGTGGCTCCATAATAAATTGCGACCACGTGTTAATGGATGTATTGTTGATACTAAGGTCACAAGCACCCTCATAGATCTTCTCTTTAATAAGCACCGGCTTCAAGGCTGCAAAACCAAAAATGGGGCCTCCCGAGAAAAGACACCATAATATAGCACTGCCACACTGTAAGAGTCTCCTATTGGCGGGAACGTCAGCGGCAAGCATGGACTGTAAGAAGAAATGGTAGTACAGGGGACTTTGGGAAAGATAAGCATGCGCGGGTTATCAGTAGATGAGGTCACGTGAAAGAGATATCGCCCCATCCTATATTATTCAATTTCATCCCTATTATAGTAGCATTGGTTTTAGTATCAGTATTACCGTTAGTATTACCATTACTGTTACTGTTAGTATTAATTTTACTATATCAATTACTATGGTGCTATATCAATACTATGGTGCTAGTACTTGACTGTGGTAGTGCTGATATTGTATGTATGCTGAATGGTGAGGTACTGTACAATATTATTCATCAGAGTACACTTTACATCTACCACACCCTCTACCTGTTGCGCGTTAGCACGTACCTTCTGGTACAGAGGAACTGATACATGATTGGATTTCAATAACTCTATCGAATGAGGAAGTTTGGTAATCATATCTGTCATCTGTCTTGTAACTCTATTGCTATGTAAATTTTGAAAGCTTTCCATTGACCTTAGAGACGTCGATGAAACAGTGGATTACTAGGCAATGCCAAAGAAATCCCCAACCCAATCCAAGATCACTCCGATCTTTTTCACTACTATTCAGTGGACAACCTCACTATTACATGATGATTTATAACGAGGCCTTACATTGACTACGTTTCATATGTTTCATACCTGTTTCATATCTGTTTCATATGTTTCATATCTGTTTCAGATGTGTCATATGTTTCATATGTTTTATATGTTTCATATCTGTTTCATATCTGTTTCATATGTTTCATATGTTTCATATCTGTTGCTCTCTGTTTCTCTGCATCTGTCTCGGTGTATTCCATATCACCTCCAGACCCAGCATTAATTTCGAATGTTCTAGACAATCATTCGTCGGTCACGATTTGGAATTGATCAACCTTTGGTCTTCCAACTATGGAGACTATTCAAGTAGACGAATACTGCTTAGCCTTCACGGCCCCTGGAACGGTGGTGGTGATCTTCTCAATTTCCTCTTTGTCGGAGAATTTTGCCTGGGCCATTAAAACTTCCTCTGTCTCCAAACCAACGTTTATGTAGGCATACCGAAGAAATGAATTATTCAACCAAACACGTTGCGGGTATCTTTCGGGGTGCGGCTGAGCTGCCAAGTAACATATGCCGTTTATTTCACCCAACAATTCTTTCACTGGAATCGTTATCGTAATGCGAGAAAATCCGTAGACTAGGTTGCTCGCACTGTTTCAGTATCCACAATCCACCTTGTAAACATTGCTTTCAAACGAGTACACTACCAGCATCACTAGTACTGCACTAGAAGTTACTACAGATTACTAGTATTACTATTACTACACTACAAGTCACTACAGATTACTAGTAATACTATTATTAGCACTACTGTTAGATTCTTGTTGTTACGCCAGGTACTCTGTTTACTATGTTCTTTGGTTGATGATTCCTTAGAAAGAGGAATCTGAGCTAGTTAAGTATTTGACAACGGCGTCGCCTAATCAACGGGTTATTGCTAGGTGCAAAGGGGGAAAACTCTCCACATTCCATCCTGGTACCTCGGGTTTATCACATTTCCTTTTGGTTGTATAATGATGGTGGAGGTGTGGCACAGTGGAATGGCCATTGTTAGGATTAGACAGCGTAGGCTTAAAATACCTCAATATGTAGAGCACAACCTATAGTGGATCTAACAAGTACTACCCTAGCACACAAGATAGAGTAAACAAGAAAACATTGCAATTTTATGAGTTTCTATCAAAACATAAATTGCACAAATCTAGACAACATATCCAAATCAAATTATAAATTATCATTAAGATGTTATGGTGTTATTGTGAAAGGTAGTCACCTGATTTCACCGCACCTGCACATAAATTCGCCCAATATGTCAAGTAATTCTCCGGCATCCGGCCACGCAGCACCCCATGTCCTCCGGCTATAAGAGGTCCGTGATCCATTACCAATTACTCATGAAACGGCCCACAGTCATTCCTAAATCATTCCTAAACTCCATTGATCTCACCACCCCACTTATAGTCTACTATTAATATCATCACTATTAACCCACTATTTCTACCATCACTACTAATACACTACTAGTACCATTACTCTACTAGAACCTCTACTCTAATGGAACCTCCACTCTACTAGTACCACTACTGACATTGTTCTATCTCTACTGTTACTAGTAGGATGTAGTGATTTCTTCTAATTTTCTTACCTACTAACCACTACTCTTCTTAAACCTACTATGGCCATATTATTTCTTTTGGGGCAATGATACTTGCTTTGGTGGTGTGGGGAGGAGTGCATGTGGGCGCGAGATAGCCCGAGATTGTTCCGACTCCACACATATATAAACCGCAACCTCCGCTGCTACTCCCACACCCAAACCACCAGCTATACACCAAACCCACCAAAACTCGTAGTAAATCATGCCCCACGAAATTTACGACTACCCATTAGACAAGCTCGAAGCCTTGGAGGGCGACAATATTGTGTTCCCCCATTTCGACTCGGAAGTGGCGTGGAAAATCGGAACCCACGCCAGGCAATTGGCCCAGGACCACTCGAAACCCATTCTTATTGATGTTTCGTTTCCCAGTGGGCAGGTGGCGTTCCATGCCGCATCGAAAAATGGCGCGATTCTCGACAATGACCACTGGGTGCGCAGAAAGCAACGGACGGTGTTCCGGTTTGGCAAGTCGTCATTCTACATTGGCCGCAAGTTGGCCGGGAAAGTTAAGGCCGATCCATCCATGACGCTTGAAAAGGCGTTTTTCATTGACCCCTTGGAGTATGCCACGCATGGAGGCTCGGTGCCCATTCGCATTGCTGGCTTTGATGGAGTGGTGGGTGCTCTTACCATCAGTGGCTTAGCTCAGGAGGAGGACCATCTTTTTGCTTTGAAGGTGTTGCAGGAAGTCATCAAGCAGGTGTAAGAGAGAGAGAGGATGTTACTAGAATAACTGAGGAGGTCAGATTATGGTCATGAGACGTTTTATTAGAATCCAAGAGGAGACTACAATAGTCTGACGAACACTAGAGATACGAAGATGGTTGAACATTGGAGATACGAAGATGGTTGAACATTGGAGATACGAAGATGGTTCAACAATAGAGATCAGTTGCGTCAGACATGAAGCTCTCAACAGATGAGTAGGTCTGTATAAGCTTCTGTGAATAGCAGAGATCAATTACATAGGTACTTACGTATAGAGACCAATTACTTGGGTACCTAGGTCTAGAGATTCAGATTACAGTATTGCAATATTTGGTCAATTACATGACAAAGTGAGAATAATCTTGGCAAAGCAGACTATGTTTGTCAGTCAGCCAGTCAGTCAGTCAGCCAGTCAGTCAGTCAGCCAGTCAGTCAGCCAGTCAGTCAGTTGTCTGAATATCATAAATATGTCTATGACTGACTACTGAATACACTACTAATCTTGTCTATACTGCGTACATCAACTTCACCAACGATACTGACCATGTCTGTCTATGTATACTCACTATGACCCACGGTCTGTCTTTTAGTCATTACTACTTATGTCTATCTATACTGACTATAATGACTTTGCTGATTATGCTAATTATGCTGAATACATAACTATGTCTGCGGTCTTGACCAACTATAATAAACATACCAACTCTACTAACTATACGTGTCTGTTTATACTAAATATGTCCTTCTGTTGTCGGTGTGTCGGTGTGTCGGTCTATGTCTATGTCCATATCCATGTCATAAGACTATACAGACTATACAGACTATACTGACAATGAGTATACCGAGTGTAATAAGGATACCAACTATGATTATGTATGTCATTCTATTCATACTAACTACTCTATACAAGTCAAGTCTTGAGTATAGTAAGAACTCACAGAGGTCAGGATATGTGAGGTATGGAGTCAGATGCTAAATTCATATCAAGACCATTGGTTCTAGGTCTAGTAGTTGGTGAGTAGTTTCGGTGATTGATCAGAAGCTTCTAAACAATATCTATACTAATTCTTGGACTGGAAATAACCATACTTTGATTTCACTGAGTATACTTACTCTTTACCTTTCTGGATTTCTCCATTTACTAGCTTCTTGGAATACACCCTGATACTCCACTGACTGGGTAGGTACTCCTCTGACTGGGTAGTTACTCCACTGACTGAATAGTTACTTCTCTGATTGGGTAGGTACTCTTCTGATTGATAGACTCTGAGTGTAGTGGTATTAGCAGTAGTAAAATACTACAAACATGGTAAATACATGGATATTAACATGGCAAAACAGTAATCTATGGTCTGTAGAAAAGTAGTGTATGGCGGTGATAAAGAGTAGTAAACCACTCTACGTTCATAAAACGGTACACTGTATCACTCTACGTTCATAAAACGGTAGACTATACCACTCTACGTTCATAAAACCACACACTGTACACTGTACACTATCACTCTACTATTCCAAATTTGATTTCCTACTCCACTGTACCAATATAATCATCTACTACGTACTTCATAGTGTACCACTCTACAATACTACTATATACTGCTGTACTTCATATTGTAGACTGTATCCTCTATATAGCATAATAATGAGTCCAGATTACAGGTACCCACTGTTGATACTGTGACCACTGCATAACAAAGAAGATATGGATACAGATTGACAAAATAACAGAATCAAGATATAAAACGATGAATGTAATTATGGATTTATCTAGTTCTGGAACTTGAAGTTGAGTTCAGTAATCCTTGTCTTATTGCCTCCTGCAATTCTCTGTCTGTTTCTTTTCTCTGCCTGTTTTTTTACCCTACCTGTTCCTTTTCTCTGCCTGTTCCTTTTCTCTGCCTGTTCCTTTTCTCTGCCTGTTCCTTTTCTCTGCCTGTTATGCTGTCCTAATCGTGTTGAAGCTCCAAGACTTACGTGGTAAGACTGAAGATGTTGGCACTCCGTGTATCATAATACGTGATCATACAAGTAACGTGGTTATAATCATGTAACCTATATACTTTTAGAGAAGTCCAGAGTCTGTATTACTTTCAGAACATAGCAGTCATGAAAGACATAGCTAGACATAGCTATTCATAGTGGAGTATGGAGTAGTATTATATAGCGTAGTGTAGTATAGTGTAGCTCAGTATAGTGTAGCTCAGTATAGTGTAGTGTAGTATAATGTAGTGTAGTATAGTATAGTATAGCTCAGTATAGTGTAGTATAGTGTAGTATAGTGTAGTATAGTGTAGTATAGTGTAGTATAGTGTAGTATAGTGTAGTATAGTGTAGTATAGTAGTGTAGTGTAGTATAGTATAGTTAGTATAGTTAGTATAGTTAGTATAGTTAGTATAGTATAGTGTACACGCCATTCCAATTGGGGTATTACATGAGCCCCAATATCAAGAGAATGTAATACACCCTAAATAAAGCTCAGACAGATGATCGTATGTACCAAAGATCTAACCATTATATTAACTAACTACCGTGATTACCTGAGTACTCCTGACCAAAGAATCGTCCCTAACATCTCATCGTAATAATTCCTCTAACAACTATCTGGAACTATAGTCCACATCTCTATGAAATCATAGTCCAGCTTCACGATTTTAGTCCCCTTTTTTGCCACAACTCTGAGCACGTTTCTGGGGACTGGAACTGGAACTGGGACTTGGATTTGGACTTAGTTGAGGGCCACGTGACTCGTTTTTGCACCCAGTGTCTCAGCAGCGTCTCCTGCATACTGCGGCGTGGTCAAGTACCGATCAATATCCCTCTTTATGGAGAACCGGTGGTAGTGTCGAAAAACATCTGAAAGTGATTCGGGTCGGATATCCAAGAGGTATTCTCGGAGTTCATTGTCCGCAAGCCCACTGATAAAGTAGAAGGCCCATTGAAAGTCGGTGAGCGTATACCCTTCTGGCTTCTCGGCCTGGAACTTGACGTAGCTGAAGAAATAGCTTAGAAAGTCTTCTTTTTGACACAGCGTGGCTACCTGCACATGGTACTCGTAGTGTTCGTCTCCGGGCACCAGAGGGACTGGTCCATGGCCTTCTCCATAACTGGAATATGCTGCAAATGGGTTGCCTGAGGCCAGACACGCTACATTAAATAGCTCTAGAGGTAGGGAATCTACCGACAGTGTGGAGTCAATCTTGCACCATTCAAGAAAGGAAGCTTCGGAAATGGGAAGTTTTGGCCCAGAAGTACTAGAAGAAGTAGAAGCATCATGCGGAGATTTACCCTGCGTGCTCATATCTACTCCTCCAAATGCACTTTTGTCTTCGATAAAGTCCGTCTCGGGGTGTATATCGAGAAGAAGGTCTGCTGTATCAATCGTCAATGCCGATAACATACCCAATGCTATGAGTTGGGGCTCAGATTCGTGGGCATTGACGAGTTCTCGTGTGATGCCCGCTACTTTGGGGTGGGCACGTGACCCGAGTCTATATAGGGCCGTTGCGGGCGGAGTGTAGGTGAAGGAGAAGGGGGAACCTGGCAGCGAAACGGGTGACATTGGGAGTGTTTGGGGTATGTGCTTATACAAGCTCAAATGAGGTCTAGCAATGGTAGAAGATGGTTGGTTTTCTCACAATCACATAGGAGAGTGAGAAATGCACCATTTCAATCTGTGCAAAGTCATGTGTCAGTGTCAGTGTCAGATATGCAAGTGTGGGAAATAAGCATTTATGCGAGTGATGTACATAACATTCCTCGAAAAAAACAGACTGTAAGAACTTAACAGTCGCCGACTCTGTTAGTCTTATAACTCGAACGTAATCCTTACGTCCTATAGTTTATCATGGTATGTATTGAACCTAGAATAGACGAGGAACTCCCTGATTTATCCAAGGGAGGAAAACCCCGCTGTTATATACACTGGTTGTATGCAACCCTGCATATACATGAAACACAAGCACGTTGTATGCAAGTGTTACCCGACCGGGATACCTTGCATCTCAGTATCCTTGTGAAATCGTTTCCTAATAGAGATGTAAGAACTGAACAGTCGCTGACTCTGTTAGTCTTGTAAGTCGAACGTAATCCTTACGTCCTATAGTTTATCATGGTATGTATTGAACCTAGAATAGACGAGGAACTCCCTGATTTATCCAAGGGAGGAAAACCCCGCTGTTATATGCACTGGTTGTATGCAACCCTGTATATACATGAAACATCTGCACGTTATATGCAAGTGTTACCCGACCGGGATACCTTGCATCTCAGTATCCTTGTGAAATCGTTTCCTAACAAGAGACACAAAGTGCTTCACTAGCTCAGTTGGCAGAGCGTCAGTCTCATAATCCTGTTGTGATATCTGAAGGTCGACAGTTCGAACCTGCCGTGGAGCAATTGTTTTTTTTTCCTCTGTTTTTGAGAAAAAAATAGCGGAGAAAGGGCGGAAATTTGAACGGCCAAAAAAGTTTCTACGTGCGAACAAAGCACCTTGTTTAGGATTAAAATACATCAACCCCGATTAAAGAACCTACAACAAATAAACATCCTTGATGGAAAAGAATGTCTTTTGTACGTGGGTTCTGCATATAGCCAACCTCCAACTCGGGTATTTTAATCGGTTTTAAAGCAAATTCTCAAACCATTCAACCATCTGCTTAAGTTGACTCCCAAAATTGACTCGGTTGAGAACAATATCAGGAGCCATTGTACTTTGTAAGTGCATATCCTGTACATAAGCACAGATATGCGATGATAGGTTTCCGCCGCGTTTTCCATATCTGGTCTGCTATAAAAAGCCCCGGTCCGCCTCACAAATTATTCACTCAGTAATATTTCTAAACTCAACTCGAGCATCAAGAATGGCGCAGATTCTGTCTCAAGGCAATAATGCCATTATATACTTGAGCTATGCGTTTCTCTTGGCCTCGGGGCTTCTTCTAGCCTGGAAGTTTGCCAATAAAGATAACTTCCTCTCGTCAAATGGAACACAGCGGGGTATTCCTTTGGCCATCAACTTCATTGCTTCTGGTACGTATCCTTTGATATATCCTTGGACTGATTGGATGTCCTGAAACATCAGTGGGATATCCTTGATACTTAGACATGTGACTTGCTAGCGGGTGCAAAACCTTTTCCTTCTGAATCGGGGATGCTGAGATACACCGTTCGAACTCGATCAAGCTAGAACTTGCGTGAGGAGGCCAGTTGCAAAGTAGAACCAATATGCTCAACCAAAAGGAAATGGTATCAGTGATAATGGAGTGGAACTGATATAAGTGACACCATACTTGGACTAATATCATAAGTCCAATCAGATTGGAGCTTTCATATAACCCATCATAATGGCTGATCATAAGATGGACCTATTTGGATCCTATGATTGGATGTGATGGTTCATGTGATGGTTCAGCTGATTGGATCTGATTGGATCTGATAATATGGGTTGCTTGATATTGGTCCGACTCAGACTCCCATGGCCTGCACTAGCATCTCCTCGGCAATCCTCGCTGTTGAATTCGTTTCTCGTTGTAACAGACGTCGTATCTGCCCCTCCAATGATCATTGTGTCCCCAGATATCATGCTAGATATCCAGAATTGAGATTTATATCGAGATAATGAGATAGATATCGAAATATCGAGATGAATATCCAAATACCGAGATAAATATCTCATGATTGTCCAAAGATTGAGATAGATCTAGACATTCCAAAATGATCAACACTAACCATAGCCATGGGATGTGGAATTCTCACCACCTATGCGCAGATCGGAAACACTGCTGGGCTCCATGGGCTCCTTGTGTATACGCTCTCCGGGTCGCTTCCCATTCTTGGGTTTGCTGCGCTTGGCCCTCTAATCCGGAAAAAGTGCCCCCATGGCTTCATCTTGACGGAATGGGTGCGGGCCAGGTTTGGGGTGGTCACAGCACTCTACCTCTCGTTCTTCACGTGTCTCACCATGTTCTTGTTCATGATTGGAGAACTTTCTGCTTTGCGTGGAGCCATCGAGACTTTGACTGGCCTCAATGCTCTTGGGGCCGTAATTGTGGAGTGTGTGGTCACCACCATTTATACTCTGTGTGGAGGTTTCAGAGTCAGCTTCATCACCGATAATTTCCAGGGGGTGCTAGTGATGGTTTTGGTAGTTATTGCTGCTGCTGGAATGGGCTCCCAAATAGATATTGATAAGTCTAAGGTGGGTCCCTCTCACCTTCTCGAGGCCAATAAACTCGGCTGGCAATTGCTCTATATTTTGCCTGTGGCCATTACCACCAATGACTGTTTCATGGCTGGATTCTGGTTGCGGACATTTGCCAGTAAAACCAATAAGGATCTCTGGATCGGTTGCTCCATTGCATCTTTTGTCACCTTTGTGATTTGCACCTTGGTTGGAACTACGGGTTTCTTGGCCGTGTGGGCAGGGAAATTAGAAGTGGCCGATGAAAATGGCTATAATGCGTTTTTCATCTTGCTCAGCGAAATGCCCCGCTGGATTGTGGCCTTTGTGCTTATATTTGTCATTGCCTTGTCAACATGCACTTTTGACTCCTTACAAAGTGCCATGGTGTCGACCATTTCCAATGACTTGTTCAGAAACAAGCTCAAGATGATCTATGTTCGTGGTTTGGTTGTTCTTGTGATGATCCCAACCATCGTTTTGGCCATAAAGGTTGCTGATAACATCTTGCAGATTTACTTGATTGCCGATTTGGTTTCTGCCGCAGTGATTCCCTCTGTTCTCCTTGGACTCAACGACTCCTGGTTCTGGTTCATCCGGGGCGTGGATGTCATGGTGGGTGGTCTTGGTGCATTGCTCGGAGTGTTTGTCTTTGGCACCGTGTACTATGGATCGGCCAAGGAGGGTGGAAAGCTTCTTCTCGTGTGGAATGGGCTTTATAATCTGGCAGACTGGGGTCCCTTTGGTGCCTTTGTCATAACGCCAGTTGGAGGTCTATTGTTCACCTTCATGTTTGCTGGCTTGAGGATTGGCTTGGCTTATGTGTATGCCAAGGTAAAGGGCTCTGAATTCACTGCTTTGGAAAGAAAGGAAGTGTTGACCTCGGAGTATGAGTCCGATCAATATGGCTCAGTTGACGATAGTCTGAAGAAGTCCCTGGAAGAATAGAGTGGCTGGAAATTTTCTATTTATACTTCCACATTATAGAATACAACATTAGCTTAGATGTGTCACCAATGTTCAATTGTAGGTATTCATGGTGAGTAAGTAACAGTCTTGTATTGTGGCCTGATTTCCAGCTGTGTCAAGATAGGGAAGCTAGGGATTAAGAAAACGTATTTTAGAATGAGGAAATGAGTATAATGGAAATGATAAATGTGGTAAGCGATAGTCGGATTGCAATTGTTAGTAAGTAACATGGTGTCATTGTAATAGGGAGTATCAGTATTGGATTCAGTTAGTGCCATGATCATAATTTAGGTGTTGATTATTGGTGAGGTAACGGAAGTTTTCAGGAGGAAGTACCAAAAATGTAATGGAGATCATGTTTATATGGCGAGTTGTGTTTATATGGTAAGGCATGCAGGTTAAATGTGACTGTAATAGGGTGGTGAAACATGGATATCATAGGATGCATATTGTCATATGGAAGGCAAAAACAAGAACGAGTTATGTGGATTGAGTCTCATTAGAATTAATAGTTATGGTAGTAAGTAACGGTCTTGTACTCATAGTAGCATGGTTATGAGAAGTAGTAGGGGTATAATTGTAGTAGGGGTAAAATTGTAGTGAGGGGATAACACGTTCAAGTATGGGAAGTTATAGAAACACAACTATAGAGGGAGATGATATTTTTTATCATTAAGGGCATATTAATTATCGTGGTAGGGAGTAACATGAATTTAATTGTGCAACGAGATTAGAGTGCGAGGGGGTCCTTTTATAGCCATATTTTTTTTGGCTGCAAAACAACTGCCACAAACATAAATGCGAGGCTCCCTGAAACACAAACACAAACACAAACACAAATGCGAGCGACATCATATATAAAAGGCCATTCCCACTCATTCTTAACCAACGGTTCTCTACTCAAAACACACACACACTCATTTGCACACACTCATTTGCACACATACATTTGCAGCATTTCGAAAATGTATCACGCTTCATTATTAAGGCCTATCATTCAAGCAACAATGCAAAGATGACACAGCAGTGGATTCTTGTATCATTAGCTTTAGGTCCTGTACAATATTTCTGCGTATCCTCTGGTTATGTTTGACTGATTCTTTCAGAAAACAAACAGACCAAAGACCAGACCTATGTACGACATATTAATTGGCACGTGACAGATCTGCTGATTACGTGACTCATACTCATCGGTTCATATGGTGTCTAATCATTTTCTTCAGTCCTACTACTGATAAGACTATTCCTGACAATGTACGCTAAGATATGATTGACTAAAGCAAATGGATATAATAAACAGGTGACAAACTAATGATGAAGCAGCAGGTTATGGTATTCTTGTGACAGAACAGTCTAATATATTGGTTGTAAAATACTGGTGACACCCGAGTTCTGATAAAGCAATTGATTACAATATGAGTTAAAGTACCGCCTATATCAGTCATGACTGTACACTGTTTTAGAATGATGACATAATACCAGGGAAAATAATACTTAGTGCCAAATTACTGGTGACAGAATACCCGCAGTAATCTGTTAGTGGCAAAAACAAAACTAAGTATAATACTAGTGAGAATATACTGGTACCAAATTGATGACATAATACTTGTGACAAAATACTGACAAAACAAGAGGCTACAGTAATGGTGTCCACATGCAGGCCCAAATGGGGGGTGGCAAATCAAAAAAAAATACCCTCAAGGACAAAAGGCCAAAAAAAGGCTACAAATAATGGTCACACAAAAAAGGTCCACAAAAAATGGCTACAAAAAACTAGATAATTAGTTCTCCCCCGCCTCAGATTATCTATTATATAGAGGCTGCGAAGACTTCGCCCTAAAGATGCGGAACGCGATC
Source organism: Metschnikowia cerradonensis (assembly GCA_002370635.1). Lineage (NCBI taxonomy): Eukaryota > Fungi > Ascomycota > Pichiomycetes > Serinales > Metschnikowiaceae > Metschnikowia > Metschnikowia cerradonensis. The sequence continues at coordinate 6,604 of NKZD01002042.1, read as the reverse complement.
CAAGGCGTTATCACATAAACAATACAGATAATGTCTCTGTACCGATGCGCGCAAGTGCACTACCCCAGTACACACTACTCATCTCCACATCCACCAACTACACCTAAGGTACTCCTGTCAGATGGCGACGCCCGAGGCTTCCGTTGAAGACTATGCGGAAAACGACAGAGTGGCCCAGAAAAGACCGTATTCCGTGAGCTCTGGCCAATCGGCAGAGCAGTACATGTCTCAGCTTCTCACACAGAAACGGTTCAGGATGAATCGGGAAGACGATGAGGATGGCGAGGAATCGCCTCAGGATACCGATGACGACGACGACGAAAGTGAAAATGGTTCTTCTGCAAGACATGGCCGTAAGGCAGGCAGCATTCTTCGCCTAACGCTTAAAAACTTCATGTGCCACGATCACTTTGAGCTCAGTTTTGGGCCCCATATGAACTTCATAATTGGCCGCAACGGGTCGGGGAAAAGTGCAGTTTTGACGGGGATTTCCGTGGGTTTGGGTGCTAAGGCTATGGATACAAGCCGTGGATCCTCCATGAAATCGCTTATCAAGGATGGCAAAACCATGTCCAGAATAGTGGTGGCTCTTGATAACGATGGACTCGATGCCTTTGAGCCTGAAGTCTATGGGAAAGTGATTTATGTGGAGCGGAAGTTGAACCGTGAAGGCACGAATCTGTACTCGATCAAGAGTGAAAACGGGTCGGTTGTTTCGACGAAGAAAAAGACGTTGGACGAGATTCTCCAGCGCTTCTTCATTGTGGTCAATAACCCACTTTCATTTCTTTCTCAGGATAAGGCCCGTGAGTTCATAGCCAGCAGCACGGAGCAAAGCAGATTCACCTACTTCTCGGAGGGAACAAATATCCAGTCCATCATCCAAAATTACCAGGAGGCTTCACGCAGTATCTTGGGGCTCCAAACCCGCCTGGTGGCAGCAAAGAAATACTACGAGGAGGCTTCTCGGAAGTACGCTGAGTGTGAGAGGAATTACCGCAAATACAAGCATTCTCATACGTTGCGGCAGCAGCTCGAGAAGATCAACGGCAAAATTTACTGGTTCAACGTGGAAGTTTTGGAGCGGCGGCTTGCCAAGAGAATATCCGATATTGAGGCCAAGCACCAGGAAGTGACTGAGTGTCAAAATAGCATTGAAGTGTGCATGAATAATGCAGAGCTTGCGAAAAAAGAAGTTGAGGAATTGAACGACCAAAAAAGAGACTTTCAAGCTGAGACTTCTGCCAAAGAAGAGGAGCTCAAGAAAGCGGAAGCCCTATACAATGAGTCAGCCAAGAAGGTGCAGAGTGTACGTGCGGATTTGGTCAACTACAAGAAGGAAATCGAGGAGTTTGGCGAGCAAATCACGAAGCACCAGGAGTCGATTTCACAAGAAAAAGCCAAAATTGAAGATGCCAATGGCGGGTCCAAAGAACTAATGGCAGAGCGGCTTGAGGCATTGCAAAAAAGGCACGAGACGCTTCTCAAAGAGCGAGATGAAGCCCAAAGTTTACTCCAAAGCTTTGAGCGGACTTCTCCGCAAATGGAGGCCCTTAATAAGGAATTGGCCGAACAAAGTGCCTTGGTGAGGCTGCTCCGGGAGAAACTACGCAGCTTTGAACGTACCAAAAACGATGGCTATGCTGCTTTTGGTCTCAACATCAACTACCTCATGCGGGACTTGGCCAATGAAACCAGGTGGCACCAGAAACCAATTGGTCCCATTGGCTATTATGTTTCGGTGAAGCAGGATTATAGTCATTGGAGAGACCTCATCAATGCAACTTTGCAGAGGACACTTGACTCGTTTGTTGTGTGTGATGAACACGACCGCAAGCTCTTAAACCAGCACATGCGCAATAAGCAGATCTACAAGAGCATCATTGTACGGAAATTTGAGCAGTTCGAGTACAGGCAGAACAAGAACTTTACCACGTTGTTGGATACGTTGGATATCCAAAATAGTGATGTGTTGTATACGCTCATTGATTCAGCAAGCGTCGAGGAGATTGTGGTTTGTGATTCTATCAGTGAGGCGGAGAATGTGACACGAGACGGATCAGTCAAGAATGCCTTTTGCATCAATGACCGGCGGTCTGGAATCCGTGTGGCCCGTCGAGATGGCCACTTGTCACGTGACCCGGTGTTTTACTCCAAAGATCTTTTGAAACTTGCGGGAAAAGTGAGTGGAGATTCTATTAGTGCTGAACTTGACGAGGCTCTTAATGTGGAGGCATCGATTCAGAAGAAACGCAATAAGCTTCGTGCTGAAGAGCACCAGAAGAAGATCAGTGCTCAAAAGGATTTGGCCAATAAGAAGCAGTATTTGAAGGAAATTGGTGGTCAGATATTCACCATTGAGCAGTCACTCATGGATGAAGGAGACCATGGCAAGATCGAGAGTTTACGGGCCCAAATCGAAAACTGTGAAAACCAGATCAAGACCAGGGAAGGAATGTCGGTGGAGCTTTTGCAGAATCTCAGTGAGAACAAGAAGGAGTTTAATATGTTGAAGGAGAAGTTTCAAGCTGCAGAAGCCGAAAGGGACCAAGCTGCCGGACGCTTATTGGAGTGTGAAGAGAAGATCTCCAAAAGCAGCGAGTCGGAACAATTGATAATGGCAGAAATTGAAGGGCTCAAAGCCAAAATCGACAATCTTGCGCAGGAGATCGGCAAGCTCGAGCAGAAAAAAGCCAAGGATGTGGAGAAACACCAAGATCTCAAGACTCAGGCGGAAGAACGGTGTGCAAGAAGTGAAATCACCATTGAAGAAACCGATTCTACAGAATCAATCACTAGTGAGTTCAGAGCTATTCAAGAAGCCATCGAGGAAAGCGAGAAAAACAACCACAAATCGTTTGAAGATATTCAGAAGGAGGTCATGGACAGTAAGGCACTCAAGGAGAAGTGTGAGCAGAGTGTGATTGATGTGGATAGTGCACGAATCACGCTTGAGAACGACTTGAATGCCCGGTTTGAAAACCTCAATATCACTATTAAGGAGAAGTTGACGCGGGCAAAACTGTCGTTTGAGCAGTCTTTGGCATTAAGAGGGTTTAAGGGGAAACTCGAGTTTGACTTTGCCAAGAAACGGGTGGTCACTGAAGTGCAGACTAAAGACGACAAGGACACGCGGGCCGTGCTGTCTCTTTCCGGAGGCGAGAAGTCGTTCACCCAGATTGCGTTCTTGCTTAGTATCTGGAAAGTCATGAAGCCGCGTGTGTGTGGGTTGGATGAGTTCGATGTGTTCATGGACTCGGTCAACCGCACCATTGCCATCCGTCTTTTGATCCACGAGTTGAGGAACTCCATGGCCCAGTCCATCTTCATTACACCCCAGGATATTGCTGTGGTTGGAGACTTAAAGGATAGCGAGGATGTACGGATTCACCGAATCAACCCTCCCAGAAGTGATTAAGCGGTGTCCACCAGTCTACGATATTACAGTCTACTATTGGACGACTGTACATTTCCAGTCCACAAAACATCAATTCGGCAATTCCACAAATTTACGAGTCTGCAATGTTGAGAATCTTCTTTACGAGCCATCCAGCAGTCTACAAACTTACGAGTCTATGAAAATACGTCGCTATACTCTACTACTACTACTACTATTACTACAATAACAACTTTACTAGTTTCGTGTAATGGGGTGGGTGAATTAAGATTAATAGATGGTAGGGGAGGTTGATGGTTTGGGGACTAGTCCTTCCAGGTGACCCTAAACGTATCAGATATCAAAGATGGGTCAACGCTCAAAGCGATGGCGCGCTGATAAGTCTTTGGGTCCAAAGGCAATACTTTGAAGCGTCCGACCTGGGAAGTCAAGACCCGGTTGAGCTCGTCTAGCGTGGCATACACTGATTCAACATATGCACTGACGAACGCACGCAAACACGTTACATATAACCGGTGCTTGAAGTGAAGACCCTGGCAGAGCCATAACGTGTCCATCAAGAGTTTATGGAGTTTGCGGGAATCGTTCGCTTGTTGTAGTTGTTTCTGCAACCAGCCGAAAATGGCAATGAATTGTTCATCGAAAAGTGCGGGACTGAGCACAGAGGGGTTGAAGGGAAGCATATCGGGCATTTTGTTGATGATGGCTATGGCTTCACGGCCAAGATCCGCCTCACAGAGACTGATGATGATAGACTTGTTGATGGAGTAGTGGTTGGCCGATATGAGTGCCAAGAGTCTATCCGGGAGGTTCGTTGTTTGGTACAGTAGAGAGCTGATGTTCTCTAGAAGAAGCTTGTGGAACGACGGAAGGTCTTCTTTGTATAGAATGCCATCGAAAGGGGCATATGTGCGGTTGTGGAGAGTGAAGCCAGATACCATTTCTGGGTCAAACAAAGTCTCCTTTTTATGGTTTTCAAGATCATATTCTTTTGTGGTAATATTGTTTTCTGCCTTTCGATCATCAGTGTTGTCCTTTCCATCTTTTTGTTTGGTTCCATGGACGTTGTACTCGATGTTATGCTCTGTTTGCTTGTAGTTGAGGTGAGCCACATGCATGAGAGCTTTGGAGATCTTTTTGGGGTCCTCGTATTTCTGGTACCCCCTATATTTTTTGGCCAATTCATTGTATGCTTTGAGAGCTCCCCTTAGGTCGTTTTGCTTCAGGAGAGTCTCCACCTTGGCGATACATAGCGTTTGGTAGACGTCTCTGTGGCCAAAAAGAGAGTAGTACCGCTCAAAGTAATCACTGAGACCCTGCACAAGATCGTAGTTGCCGTTCTGCTGGTATAGGATGCATAGGGCATTGATAGCCGTGGGTAGAAAAAGAAAAGGCACGTTGGGATTGGGTAACAGTGGATCGGGAAGATTATCCTGTATATTGCCGGGCACGTGACCAACGGGATCAATAAGTTCATGGTACACCATTATAGCAGAGGCATAGTGGCCCAGAGAAATGGCTCTGGATGCAAAGAACGACCACATCTGATGGGAAAATGAATAGTTGAAGCGACCCAAAAGCACATGTAGAATAGATGTGGCGGCAGTCATATTGCCTGCATCCAAGAGCATGAATAAGTAGTCCTCCAAAAGCGGAGTGGCATAGCGATGGGACAGGTTTGAAAAGATCACCTGAAAAACATGCAGCGGCGGTGCTTTCTGCAGGAGCAAAGTGTGGAGCTGGAAGTCGTATTTGATATCTCCACTTGCTTCCAGAAATACCAAGTTCTGGTGCTCTATGGAGAGCTGTTGGAATAAGCGCAAGGCGTTTCGAGCCTGGAGCGGGGAGGTGGGAGTGGGCACGTGACACGCCATCCATTCCCGGGCATTAAATGAGTTCCATCGCCGTAGCGGAATGTGTAGCGTGGGCTTGTAGAGACGGTGCATGCAGCTTAGCCTTGGTAGTGAGAAGAAGTGCTTGAGTAGTAGAGACACCTCCGTACCTCCGAGAAATCGGGTCAATGAATACGCCTTATATATACAGTGTATATCTGGAAATTAAAGAGGTTACATGTAGGAATTGAGACAAAATGTTTTGATATGAGAGGGAAGGGTTTTTGAGGTTTTAACTAGTAGTTGGTGGGTATTGGTGGGTATTGGTGGAGGTATTGATGATATTGTCCTGCATATAGCGCAATGGAAGAATAACGGTAATGGAATCTATCCAATTGTGGATCTTTCCACTCGATTTTTTTATTGATTTAATTTCTTTTTAACCCTTTATGAATAATTAGTTGATGTTTTAGTTGAGTTTTTGTGGTTCAATAGAAGTTGTGTTATGATGTGTTTGGTTCATAGTGTCGCACGAGGAACCCAAGTTCCTGGGAATCAGCCAGCCGAAACATTTTTAAAAAAAGGTAGGTGATTAATACTGTGATTTTTAGTCAGTAGTCAGTAGTCAGTAGTCAGTAGTCAGTAGTCAGTAGTCAGNTTAGTCAGTAGTCAGTAGTCAGTAGTCAGTAGTCAGTAGTCAGTAGTCAGTAGTCAGTAGTCAGTAGTCAGTAGTCAGTAGTCAGTAGTCAGTATTTATAGTAGTATTAGTGTAGTGTAGTGTAGTGTAGTGTAGTGTAGTGTTAGATCCAAGATGGATGGAATACAACCCATATAGGTATTGAGCTCACGTGCCCAGTTAATCGGGAACCGATTCTACTACGCCTCTTCTCGGTTCACCGTTACTACACCCCTTCAGCTACCTTCCGGCAGACTACTTAATGGCGGCCAATTCCTCTTGCTGAGGAATCATCAACGAATATAGTTTCGAATAGGTAATAAACGTACTTACAAGAATCTAACAAGTAGTATTAGTGTAGTGTAGTAGTATTAGTGTTGTTACACTCCGGTTACGGCAGGTGCTCTAGTTACTATGTTCATTCGCCGATAATTCCTCTGAGGGAGGAATCTGAGGTGCTTATATAGTTGTAAGAGAAGGTGCGCGCTGGTGGCTGGCTGGTAGCTGGCTGGTAGTGCGCTAGTTTGAAGGCTTTATACAAAGTATCAGGCAGAGAGGCTTCATAATATCCTAAATAAGTAGGGCACTACCTATGGTGGATCTGACAAGTGTAGTATAGTAGTAGTAGTAGTATAGTAGTAGTAGTAGTATAGTAGTAGTAGTAGTATAGTAGTAGTAGTAGTATAGTAGTAGTAGTAG
>NKZD01002041.1:0-34471 GCA_002370635.1 Metschnikowia cerradonensis | reverse complement strand
TCAAGAAGTAAGTATAGCACACTCTAGGATTTTCATGAGTGTGCGCCTTCCTTTTCTGAAATGATCATTCATTGCTCACTTTCAACATCACGTTTACTGATGCCTCAAGTTCAACACATTCACCTTGTTACCGTTTTTCAACACAAGGAAGCTAGTTCAGTTCCGTCCGTTTCTCACCGTTGATTAATACTGCAAAATATCTGTCCCAAATGAAGTACATAGTACATATGAGGCAAACCTTCAGATTTAAGATTTTAAATTTAAGATTTCAGAATATTGAATTCTAATGAAAGTTGCTTGGTATGAAACATTACGCCATTTGCTTTGAAAGACTGTGCGGAAGGGGGTTCGAAATCTTCTGGAAGGAAGCATGCATTGCTGAGATGAAGGCGCATGAGGAAAACCAAACCTTTTCCCCAGAAATCTATCCTCCTGATGTCAAGCCTATAGGGTGCCGTTGGGCTTTCACAATGAAAGATGGTGGCAAGTACAAGGCAAGGCTAGTTGCCAAAGGTTATAGTCAAGTTGAGGGTATTGACTATGAAGAGACATTCTCACCAGTAATCTCCTATGCGAGTTTACGAATTCTTATTGCACTTGCTACTCACCATAAGATGATCATACATCAAATGGACGTGAAAACGGCCTTTCTTAACGGTAACATTGACAAGAACATTTACATGAAACAGATTCCAGGCTTCCCACAAAAGCTTAAGAATGGTTCCAACGAAAAATGTGTCTTGAAACTCAACAAATCCCTATATGGCCTAAAGCAAGCCCCACTTGTGTCGCATTGGTTTGAATCATTTTGAAAAATATTGTACCTTGACTTCGTGTGTTGACACTGGAAGCCATGGGGACTCAGAGCGCATTCACCTTTTTACCGTTTTTCAACAAATGTAGTACTGACACTAATAGTGACTTTAATAGTGACTTTAATAGTGACTCTAGTACTGACTCTAATAGTGACTCTAATACTGATTTAATAGTGACTCTAATAGTGACTCTAATACTGATCTAATAGTGACTCTAATACTGATCTAATACTGAATCTAATACTGATCTAATACTGATCTAATACTGAATCTAATACTGTTTCCAGTAAGTTAGAATAGAGTCAGAATACAGTGGAGTCTATGTTGAATCATACAAATAAACTCATAATGGTGCAGTTTCCAGAAATGGTGGAGTTTAAAAAGAATGGATTTCAGGTATAAAGAGGAGTACGGTGGATTCATTCTAGTTGTCTACAATAGGTATCCTGCATATACCGCTACAAGAAAGTCTCTGTTGTTGAATCTGATTTATGCAAATGGAATCAGCAGGGCCTCGTAGAGATCGTAAACATCTTCGTCTACCCCCTTCTTCCGCTCCCTCCGCTTCTTCTCCCTCCGTTTCCTGCACTTGGTGAGCATATCCAACGATGTCAATGAACTGCCATTTCCCAACTTGACTAGGCCAAGATAAAATAACTCCACCCGCTCAAAATCTCGCTCACCTTGCACGATGCCCAGAAGCGCCCGGAAAATCGACTGGATCATAATACATCTCTCGTCAAACGTCTTCTTGCTCAAGTAATAATGTTGGCTCTCCACAATCACGTCTTGTTGACATTCCACGGGTTTTTCCCGGATGAAAAAGCTGCCTTTGAACACTTTGTGTACAATACTCTGTACGTCGGGGTGCAGCCGAGGAAGAGCCATGAATTGCCGGCCCGTCAAGATCTTGATATAAAGATCGTCGCAGTGGAACTGGTTGGACATATCAAACCACGACCTGTATATTCCCAGCTCCTGGATATAGCAGCTAGCTTTTAACACAAGCTTATCGTTGCCTTGGTAATCTGGATGACCTCGGGTTCCTGCGGGGATCTCAAACGTATCCATTTTGACTTGGGGAACCATGAGTTCCTGCAGACAAGCATCCACCACCCCCAACAAATGACTTGTCCACCGAAGCCCCACTTTGGACAAGCCCCTTGTTTTCGTTTCCTCCACCACTGATGCATATTTCATGTGTGCCCCTGCAATTGCAGAGCTGTAGCCCCAGTACAAGTTGAATTTGTGGTGGGTAAGCAATTGGGCCCGTTCCAACGCATGGCAATATGCAGAATTGACCGTTTCGTCGAGTTTTCCTGTATCCTGGAAGATCTGCCGTAGCTTTGAGGTTTCGTCGTCATTGGTGGCTTGTGGAGACAGCTTATATATATCCTCGGGTAATGCCACGGTCACGTGCTCGGACACGGCCCGCCGCTGGTGTTCTGCCTCGGACATAAGAAACGTATCTTCAAGCAGTTTCTCCGAAGAGTTCGAGCCACGTGATAGGCTGGGCCCATCGTTCTTCAGAAGACTGCCTCCTGTGCAGGAATGGATGGCCGCCGAGGATTCAATGGCGAAAAACCAGCATTTGGCCAACGCTAAGCCGCTAGACATATTGGTGGATTCATCCTTGCGCTTGATTTTGGAGTAGTTCAAAAGCAAGTCTCGTGCCCCTTTCAAATGTGCTATCCATTGGTTGGCCATCTCGCCGCTATTGCTACATGCAGTGAAGTTGGACGAAAGCACTAACACCGTAAGAAGGAGTTTCTCCACATTATTGGTGAAGATCCATGTATTCTGAAACCCCAAGTTCTCCTTGAAAGCTGCACTTAAAGCCACAAAGCACTGCTTGATGTAACGTTGGCGCAGAGTCTCGTGCGTGCGATCTCCGCTCTGGTTGAACTGGAACGTGGCGGTGATGGCCAAGAGCGAGTTGAGAAGGTACTCACAGTTGATGGAGTAGTTGAGAAGGATTTTGATGACCTCATTGGTCTCGATGGATGATGCAAACGGGAAGAGGTGGTATGAGAGGTTTGTGTTGGTGAGGGTCTGGAGGTAATTGATGTGGGAGGCGTCCAAGTTAGCTTTGGCGCTGATTTCGGCAATGAGCCCGGAGTTGGCGGGCAGGCCCAGGTACTGGGCGTAGTCGCGAGGCTCGTAGCGGTCCAGGGAGATGGATACGATATCACCTTCGTAGCGCTTGTCGTAGCGTGTGGCGTCGTACGCTTTGGCGTCGTATCCTTTTAGGTCATTTTCATACCGTTTTGGGTCAGGTTCGTTCTGTTTTGGGTCGTACGCTTTTAAGTCGCTCCGTTTTAGGTCATTCTCATACCCTTTTGGGTCATTTTCATACCCTTTTGGGTCATACCGAGTCGCGTCATACCGTTTTGGGAACAGCGACGCTGCAAGCAGTGAACTATCCTCCTCCATCTTCACCTCCTCCCAAATACTCTTTTCAAGCCGGAGCGATTCGGAGCCATCCAAGAACCCATGGATATCGTTCACCAACAGATTGGCTTCGTTGTAAAGGTTGCGCAAGTCCAAATCGTGGCCTAAAACAAGACTGGTGTCCAAATCGAGCAGAGTAAACATAGGCTCCATATACTGAGGGTTATGGAGGCCTCGTATACTGGCACTAGAAAGATTCGGATTGGGGAGACTCGGATTTAGCGTTGGTGTCAGGATGTTTGGATTTGGGGGCGGGTTGAGATGCGGTAGGTTAGGGAGGTTCTGGTTTAAGAGAATGGAAGTCATGCTTTGGGTCGAGTTGGGCATGGAGTTGATGCTCTGAATTGAGTTCATACTCTGCATGGAGTTTATGCTTTGCATGGAGTTGGAACTCTGCATAGAAGTGGACCTTTCGGGGACCCCCAATGGATGGATATTTTCCAGGCCAATGGAAGCGATCTGGCCCATCAGATTGATTTGCAGCTGCCCCTGGTTTTGTACCTGACCAACCAGAGGCGAGGCCTGGATTTGTACCTGACTTTGTACCTGACTTTGTAACAGAGGTTGTAACAGAGGTTGTATCTGAGCCATCAGACTAGGCACCAGGCCCGGAAGAATAGAAGGCACCAGGCCCGGAAGAATGGCATGGCCTGAAGACGGACTACAGGAATCCCCATCCTTATCTTCAGGCTTGGGCTTATAAAAACGAACCATAAAGTTCGGGTCGGATACGCCCATCAGAAGACTGGGCGTGGGCTCGCTAGCCATGGCACCTGCTGGATAAGAACACTTCTTATGCAAACGGGTGCAATTGAAACACTCCGGCAAGGCCTCATCACACTTGATCTTGCGCCTCTTGCACTCCAAGCACCCGCGGCGAGAGTACTTGCGCTTTTTGATGCGGGCCTCGCTTTCGTGGCACTTGGACGTCATGCTGGGGCTAGCAGAGATGAAGTGAAGGTGTACTTCTGCGGGCGCTGATTGCACCTGCATGGGCCATGCCAAGCCGCCTGATGTCGCATTAAAAGATGCCAACTTTAGGCGGTGCCCGTTACTCTGACCACGTTCCCATTGACCTTTTCCATGTTTATTCTCCTAATAATTACCTGATCTTTCTCTCCTACTCTCCTACTCTCCTACTGTCCTACACTCCTACACTCCTACTATCACTCTCTCCTGCTCTCCATCTCCTGCTCTCCATCTCCTTCCCTTACTTAACAATATTTCTGCTACTTAACAATATTTCTGCTACTTAAGATCTTTCGCACTACTTAAGATCTTTCTTCTAGTTTTGGTTTTGGTTCTGGTTCTGGTTCTGGTTCTGGTTCTGGTTCTGGTTCTGGTTCTGGTATCGTCTCTTATGTTGAATGCTATGCTGATATGCTGACGTTAGCTTGGCTTTTGATCCATAGATTTTCACTAGATTATGAATTCTCAAATATCTCTGTTTGTCTGTAAGATTTTATTACATGAACTAAGATTTTTTTACATGAACTAATTTATGATTTTTGGTCACATGGTTTAATTTATGGTACACCCACTGCTGCACCTCTAGTAAACTGTAACGTTACCCTAGTATTGGGCTCTCTTTGTCTGCTTTTAATACTTTTATTTACTCAAACTAACACCTCCGAAGGAGATGGTAGTTAATATTCCAATGCTATACCGTACTAGGTACTATGATACTAGGTACTATGATACTAGGTACTATGATACTAGGTACTATGATACTATGATACTAGGTACTATGTGTTAGATTCTTGTTAAGTCAGGTACCTCAGTAAGTAGAGCACTACCTATGGTGGATATAACAATATGGTACCGTCTATACCAGTGTTCATATTATAATACTATGGTAGTATATTATGCTCTGGTACTGTCAAGGTACAATACCACCTTTAATACGGATCCCAGATATATATAGTTCACCTTGGAATCCATTCCTATATTCAACCCGGAGCCCATCTCGTTTCAGTGCTCCATTCGAAGCGCATCCAATTCCTTAAGTCCAATCGGAACTCTATCGTCTAACTCGGACCTGGACTCTACTTCACTACTTCACTCTACTTCACTCTACTTCACTCTACTTCACTCTACTTCACTCTAGCTCTGGGTCATGGTTCTGCACTCTGCACTTGATGTCTTCAAATTTATTTTTAGTACGTACTGTGACACCCAACTGACATCAAATTTACATCCAGCTATGACATCTCTATGATTTAACTGACTTCACCTATGACATCTCTAAGATATCTCTATGATCTAGGTCTGCTTCTAGGTCTGCTTCTAGGTCTGCTTCTAGATCTGCTTCTTGAAAATGCACTCAATATTGTTGAGAATGAGCAATGGATGATCATTCCAGAAATGAGGGGTACACATTTATGAAAACCCTAGGTTGTGCTATAATTACCTCTTTACGTTATACTTACCTCTTATGTTATACTCACCTCTTTATGTTATACTCACCTCTTTAAGTTATACTTGACTTTTGTTTAGCTCCCATAATACTTTTGTGGAAAGTATAGTAGATGTTAGATCCACCATAGGCAGGACCCTATCTATGGAGATAGTATGAAGCCTCTCAGTCCGATTGTTACAATGGCCATTGCAAACTCCATATCACGGCCATCGGCCATCGGCCATCGGCCATCGGCCATCGGCCATCGTTGTATGAAGTACTATGATGACCTTTTCGAATATTCATGACTAATCCTCACCATTTTTCATTGTTCTGGTGGAGAGTTTTTTCGATGTCACGTTTCTCTCAAAGTTATTTAAGCCGTTTCGGTTCCTTAAAGAGAGGAACCATCAATGAATACAAGATTAGGTTAACATACGTTATAAAGAATGTAGCAGATCGGGTGAGTTCCTAATAATAGTAGCTGTTCAGAATATGATTCATGGTTAGGATATCGGCCCTGGAAAGATCCATTTCAGTAACATGTCCGTTAGAAGCTTATAACCCTGCAAATACAAGCTCAAGCCTCAGGTCGCATAATAATTCCAACTTTAGTAGTAGTAGTAGTAGTAGTATTAGTGGTAGGTACGTAGTTGGTAGTTGGTAGTAGTTGGTAGTAGTAGTAGATGCGGAAGAACTTGGAGTAAAGTACCTAGCTTTGTTGTCATCTCTACTACTTTCATTTCTAACCCCTATCTCTAACCCCTATCTCTAACCCCTATCTCTAACCCCTATCTCTAACCCCTATCTCTAACCCTGAATCATCTCTCTTGGTCTTCATCTCCAATGTACCAAAAAATTGTTCATGCCACTGAAGACACGCCACTGTAAAACTTAGTGTACTTTTCGAGAGTGAGTACTGAAAAATTTGAGTAGTACTATAAACTCACAATTTAGTGATGGTATGGCTGGTATTGGTTCAGCACCGTTAAGCAGTAACACAAGTAACATTGTACAAGTATGTGATATGGGTGTTCTCAGTGATCGAAGTCAGTAGGTAATAGAGTCAGTACGGTTAGTCAGTACGGTTAGTCAGTGCATTTAGTCAGTACGGTTAGTCAGTACGGTTAGTCAGTGCATTTAGTCAGTACGGTTAGTCAGTGCATTTAGTCAGTACGGTTAGTCAGTACATTTAGTCAGTACATTTAGTCAGTACACTCAGTCAATACATTTCACAGTCTGCTAAACCTTATAACCTTATGGAGCTAGTGTTCCAGATCTATGGCAATGGTCTACTTAGTAGTCAGTAGTCAGTAAAGTACGTCCGCTACCCCTAGTTTGAATGCCAATTCAACCCAAATCATTCCCAAACTCGTCCCAAACTCGTCCCAAACTCGTCCACCCCAAGAGTAGCCCAAGACCACATCTTTCATGCTTCCAATTTACATCTTGATGTCTTTTACTATCTTTAGTACTACACTACTACACTACTACACTACTACACTACTACACTACTACATTAACATAGCTAGTACTAATAGTACTACTAATGACTGTGAAAAATACGCCATATATAATCTGGACCAAAATCATTAGAAAATATGGAGAATGGACTGGGGAAACCAGTAATCTACCAAGAGTAGCAAATTATTCTAGAAAAAGGCCCAAAACGTGTAACTGAACTCATGATAAATGCACGCTATTTATAGAGGTCAATAGTATGATTCCCGGTGTGTACTACTACTCCACCAACCACTGACCACTGACTACTACTACGCTGTTGGTCGACTACTACTCTAGAGGATGAATTCTAAGCATCGAAGCTCTCCTGCTCGCTTCCTTATTCTCATATTGGGTCTCCACTACTAAAACTACTGACTACTACTGACTACTGACTACTGACTACTGACTACTGACTACTATGATCCCTACCACCTCTATACATCCAGTAGTAGTACGTTTAGTAGTAGTAGTAGTAGTAGTAGTAGTAGTAGTAGTAGTAGTAGTAGTAGTAGTAGTAGTAGTAGTAGTAGTAGTAGTAGTAGTAGAGATTGTTGTAACCGGTTCTAGTCTTCTATTGATTCAGACTAGAATTACTCATCGATTAAGTTCGTCCCAAACTCGTTGGTCCTGGCTGTTCTACACTACCTAAAGGTTCACTGAAGTTGCATGTTTCAAGATACCTACATTGACAGGTATTTTGTTTCAAAGAGAGAGAGGATGATATATGAGACGTTGAACAAGTTAGATGAAGATAGTACCTGAAAAAGTACCTGAAATGGTACCTGATAAAGCACCTGAAATGGTACCTGATAAAGCACCTGAAATGGTACCTGAAATGGTACCTGATAAAGCACCTGATAAAGTACCTGATAAAGCACTTGAAAAAGTACCTGATAAAGCACCAGAAAAAGTACCAGAAGATAACACAGTCAAAAATGCAAACTGATGGAGGTGCTATGCTAACCGAGGTCAGTTCATCTCTCTCCTCGGACACCCTAGCAGCTGTCAGCTGTGGAATATAGGGATATGATGAAAGTGCAACGAGCACTACCGAAATGCTTTCACAGAAAGCATCTTTACTACCGTCAGTGACGACGAAGATATTGTGGAGTCATGAAAGAACTTTCAACCAATAGAGCTGCTCCCACTTACCACAAAACAAAAGAAATTCACCACTGGTTTCCACTCCATTGTTGATACTTATGGAATAGCAACATTCTATAAGACAATTTCTAAGATTCCTTGGCTCGGGATCTACCAGATTAAATCTTTTTCTTCTAAGCCAATCCTCTAATTCATATCTTCTTGAACTTTAATTTAAAGCCATAAATGACATCTTAGAATCAATGGTCTTCTTGGAGTCTCATCTTGAAGTCCCTTATTTCAATTTGATGATCTTGACTGTTGACTCTTACTCTCCTTGAAGTCTCTCCTTGAAGTCGTAAAAAATGATAGGTTGGAGCCACTGATTGAGGTAATGAAGTCTCATAAATTCTGCTTGGCTACTTGGTTCTCTTGACTCTTCTTCTTTTCTCCTTTTCTCCTTTTCTTCATTTCTCCTTTTCTTCATTTCTCCTTTTCTTCATTTCTCCTTTTCTTCATTTCTCCTTTTCTTCATTTCTCCTTTTCCTCATTTCTCCTTTTCTTCATTTCTTCTTGAAGTCACTCGTAATGGACAGAATGCTTCCCTCCTTGAATTTGTCATAAAAAATCACTCCAAGATATGACGATAGACCAAAAGAATCACCCAAAAAAGCTCTTTCAAGCCACTAAAATCCCAGGCCTTTTTCTCCCTCTAAGGACCTTTTTACATGCAAATCTGATCCCAACTCATTTTTCTTTCTTATTCCAATCTGAATCTTCATACCTAAATCGCATACCTTTTCTCTTAAAGCCTGGTAGAATATTCTGGATTTCATACCTTCTCTTCCTTATTAAGAATATCCTTTCTCACCCCTTCTCTTTCTTATTAAAGAATATTCTGAATCTTAGTCAAAATCCGCCTTCCATGGGGCGTATTCTTGATACTGCCTAGGTATGGCTGCAAGGCCGAGGCCAACTTGTCCAAATCCTCCTTATTGGCCACATCCAAGCTGGTTTGCAAGACGTAGTTGCCAAAGGGATCGTTCAAGAGCACGGAAAATTGCTTGCTGTTCTTTAACAACTCGCCAATCACGGAGTTGGTCAACTTGGGTATTCTCAACGACTTTTCAATCACATTGGACCCAAACTTATGGAGAGACAATTGGATGATATTGGCAAGGATATGGTCCAAGATAAGCCCGATAGCAGCCTCGTTTCCTCGAGTTAAAACGTACTGCACAACGTAATTACCAAATGGGTCCAGCGATAACACCGTAGCAATCTCTGCTACCTTCATAGAAAGCTGTTTTCGTTGGTTTGCGTCTCCATGGTCCAAACACCGCTGCAAAACACAACATCCGTGCCTATGCATGGCGATTTCAGCACAATGGGCCGAAGCAGCATCGAAAATAAACTGGTTATCCACGGGTTTCAACTTCTGCAAGCACTTCTGTACCACGTGATTGCCGTTCAAGTCCCGGGACAAGGCCACGATGTGGGGGGACAAGCTTTGGATCACCAAGTCGGCTTCTTCCCGGACTGAGATGCAGTCCACGAGTTTCTGGAGGGCCCGAGTGCCGTGAGGGTCCAACGCAATGTGGAATAAGTCTGGAGCAGCGTTTTTGACTAAAATAAGTCGTTGGTCATCACTGACATTCTCAAATAACTTCTGGATTAGGTAATTCCCGAACGGGTCTGCCATGAGCTCCACGATTTTGAGGTATATCTCATTGAAAATCATCGTGGCCACTACTCCATTCAGTTCAGCCTCATCTTCATCCCCAGTACCCTTTTTCTTGTCTCTGTCCAAATCCAATTGCCGTTGTAAGAACCTGCATCCATGCTGGTCCTTGCACAATGAGTAGATCTGGCCCGAAAAGTCTTCGAGCTTGGCGTTGACATATTTGGCCGCATCGTCGCCTTTTCTCTTGTGCGTGTTGTGCATTTTGCGGTGGATATTGACCCCACTGTTGATATGGTAGTTGTAGTTGCGACTCCCATGACCTCCATGGGTTCCGTGAGTCCCGTGACCTCCTTGTGAATGGGGACCATGACCTCCTTGGGTTCCTTGACTTCCATTGTAGTAGTTCCGAGCCCCGGCATAGTACCCTGACTCGTTTTTTAGCACCTCGGGTCGGCCCATATTGTAGTCCATATGATCGCCCATTCCGTAGCTGTCCAAAGGATAATTGGGAACATTTTGCAAGTTGTGGTTCCACACATTGGACCCTGGATGCAGCAGAGATGGCGACGAAAACACATTTATGGGAGCCACACGCATGGGTTCCTTTTTCTTGGCCCTGGGCTTGTCGGAGGCGGTTTTGAACCGTTCAAGTTCGTTTTCTTCATGAATAAAGCGGCCAAATCCATACAGAGAGTCCAAAATGCCCCCGAAGGAGTGCATATGGGCAGAAGAAGCTCCGGAGTCGGGAAACCCGGAGTTGTGGTCGGGGTTTTCATCGGGTAATTGGAACGGGGCAATTTGCATGGCCATTTCCGAGGCCATGATCGAGTCTGTGGTGTATGAAAGCGGCGGAGCGGAAAACGGCACGAAATTGTGGCCCCATGCGGATAACGGAGTGCTGGATTGGGTCAACTGTGGAGTAGACGACTGGCCCAAATTGGAGGATTGGCCCAAAGTGGAATTCGATTGTCCCAAATTGGAAGTCTGTCCCAAATTGGAAGTTGGACCCATTGTGTGTGGAGTGGACAGGCCCATATGAGAGGGAAAAGCCCCCGACGATGGATTGGGCGTCATGGAACTATGATTATTTCCAGAAGCGGAAAGAGACGCCATATCGTCCAAATTCAACGTGTTCAATGCTCCAACAATATCCAAAGGCTCCTCAATGGACCCATCCAACGAGGCATTTGTGGAGTCATTAAACGTATCTTCCTTTGAGAAAAAGCTCAGCGAGTCTTTGGCTCCAAAGAGACTCTGTCCACTTAACGACGCAGAGCGAGAAGCGTTTTCCGTCATATCAATCAGTTATTGCAGTAGTAAGCAATGTCAATAAATAATATCAATATCAATATCAATAAAATGCCACTAAATAATATCAATGTCGATAATTGTAGTATGGAAACAATATCGGGATCAATTTAGCGTTGAGCAAATGAGTGACTAGATCAGAATGAGGTATCAACAATAGACCAATAATTGAACTGAAGACTCTCAAATATAATAGGGTTTCAATTCAAGGGAGTAGTCAATATGGAGATCAGTGATATGGATAACGATAGACTATTGAGTGATAATGGACTATTGACGATCAGTTTGAAGTCAGTGAGTTAACAATGGATCAATAATTGACAGGATGCTTGGATGTAATGGTCAATTATTGAGTCTGGGATTATCAGTATGGAACAATTGATAATGGACCACTATGCAGACTATCAGTAAGCTATCAGTAGGCTATCGGTAACAGACGACGAGATCAATATGCGGTACAATAATCTATGGGAATAGACTATAGATAATCAAAGGGAGTAATCAGTATGGAGTCCTGAATCTTTAAGTAGCAATGATCAAGTGATGAATATGAGATCAATGGCCAATACAGACAGTTCAATATAGGGATCAATATGAGATCACTATGAGATCACGATGAGATCACTATGAGATCACTATGAGATCACTGTGAGATCAATATGAGATCAATATGAGATCAATCAATGATTTAAAGACCAATAGGAAATGGTCAATAGGAAATGGTAATTGTAATAAGGACCACTGAAATCAATGACGTAGATGGACCGATATTCAGACGATATGTAATCGAGTCGGAGACAATGAACTAATAAATGATGACCAATGAATGGAAGATGCGGATAAATAGATATGCGGATAAAACACTAGGATGGAACGATCAGGTGAATCAAACAGATCAACAGATCAACAGATCAATAGATCGAGGGGTGAAGCTAGTGAAGCTAGTGTTCAGCGGACAAACCGGTAGTGTACAAGGGACTAATATACAAGGACAGATGTCCGTCAATCAAGTGACTAGAACAGTATGGACAATAGTATAGTGTAGATGGATGGTATGGAATAGTGTAGTACTATAGGATGGGACTATAGTATGGATGGTAGAATATAGTATAATATGGAGGTATCGTATGACGGTATAATGACTATACTATATAGTATGATATATGGAGAATGACTATACTATAGTAGTATATATGGATAATGACTATACTATAGTAGTATGTATGGATAATGGACTAGTGTATGGATAATGGACTAGTGTAGGGATAATGGACTAGTGTAGGGATAATGGACTAGTGTAGGGATAATGGACTAGTGTAGGGATAATGGACTAGTGTAGGGATAGTGTGGAAGGATGGATGGGAGGGAAAAAAGGTGTACGATTAAGATGCGTGAGTGCGTGAGAGTGTGTGTGCGTAAAGCGTGAATGAGTGCGTAAATGAGAGAGTGAGAGTGAGAGAGAGAGAGAGAGAGAAAGAGAAAGAGAACGAGAAAAATCTAGCTTCATGTTTAGTTCCAGGACAGTGTTGTGCTTAGACCTAGGGGACGGGGTGTAGAGCGAGCCATGCCAACCAGTTGTATTCTGCGCAAGCAAGTGAAGGTATTCGATTCTAATGATATTGATGCGATGATACTGTTAACTCAAATGTCTAGTATGAAGCTGGGGTTATGTGCTCGGGGTCTAGCAAAGTCTATATTGGTGTATCCAGAGATACCGGCAGATTCGGAGACTACGTTAACGGTTGAGGAAGATCTGGAGATTAAGGAAGATCTGGAAGTTGAGGAAGATCTGGAGATTGATGACGAGACAGTACTTTCTTGACTCAACGTATCTTCAGACCAAATGAGTTAGACTCTGAAAGACCGAAGAAATAGCAGATTTCTACTCACAGTGAAGATACGAGCAGCATAAACGATTCTTACGCTGACAAAGACGATCGATAGTGAGAGTGAGAGAGAGAGAGAGAGAAAGAGAGAAAGAGAAAGAGAAATGGTGTGAGTTTGAGAGTAAGAGAGATTATGTATTATACGTTTCACCCTTACTATGATGCTACTCCATACAGCCTACCGTACAGCACTGTGAGACATGGTCACTTGCTCTATGACATTGCTTGTAGTAATACTTAGTGAGTCTATAACTCTTAGTGAGTCTATAATACTTGAATTTGGTCTACGGCTGAGTTTTCTCTACTCTAGGTATTCAAATCTGACTGAATCCAGTCTTGTCTGAGTTCAATTCTACATATATATATATATATATTTAGCTACCTAGTATATGTCAGATCCACCATGGGTAGCGATCTACCTATGGAGATATTATGAAGCCTCGCTGCCTGATATAATGACCATTGTTACTCAGCTTCTACTTATCTCCTAGTCACTCTCATTGTAAGGGTACCACGATGGCCTGAAGTGAGTAAAACGACAATCACTGAGGAGTTGTTCCTTAGCCACCCCTTCTCTTGAAAACACTAAAAAAGACATTCCTCCCTTTGAAAAATCATCAACGAATGAAAATCACTTAGTAATTAACGTCACAACAAGAAACTAACAGTAGCAGTAGCAGTAGTAGTTTTCGGTAATAATTCGTCGTGGTGTATAGAATTAACACACTGTACATCGCATAGATACAACCTTATTAAGTTTGTAATGTCAACGTACTGGAGCACTTGATTATGTAAGCCCAATAAAAAGGATTAGAGTCCATGAGTTCAATATCAATACCACAATGCTATTCCACAACATCACCCAAAATACTACTCCACAACACTATCCAAAATATTAAACCACAACACTATCCAAAATATTAGACCACTATACTTCACTTTGGAGTCGTATGTAACGAGTCAGTAGTAATGGCTTGAAATGATAGTCCCATTAAAAGTAGTCTCTGAATACCTCCAATGGTAGTCCCACTAAAAGTAATCTCTGAACATCTCTAATGGTGGTGTGTACCAATAGTAGCCTAGAAAGACAGTAAGTAGATGATGAGTAGCTTCTGACACTGTACTAGGTTCATACTTTAGAATTGTATGCTGATGAATAATAGGACAAGCAGTATTGACAGTGATAGGACAGGGGGGATTATTTAGTAGTCAGTAGTTATTCGTTAGGAGTAGTCAGTATGAGTAGTGAGTATGGGTAGTCAGTATGAGTAGTCAGTATGAGTAGTCAGTATGAGTAGTCAGTATGAGTAGTCAGTATGAGTAGTCAGTATGAGTAGTCAGTATGAGTAGTCAGTAGTCATTAGTCATTAGGAGTAGTAGACATTAGGAGTAGTAGTAGTCATTAGGAGTAGTAGTAGCAGTGAGAGTGAGGGGTGTGAGATTGGAGTGAGATGTGCGGAACATAGAAGTCAGGGGGTGCGGGTGAAACATTACGCACCATGAAGATCAGTGAAGGTGTGTGAAGGTGTGTGAATCAGTAAGGGTGAGGGTCGCAGTCGCAGTCGCCGTGAAGTCGCAGTCGCCGTGAAGTCGAATGAGAGTCGAATGAGAGTCGAATGAGAGTCGAGTGAGAGTCGAATGAGAGTCGAGTGAGAGTCGAGTGAGGGTCGAGTGAGAATCGAATGATGGTCGAGTGAGAGTCGAGTGAGAGTCGAGTGAGAGTCGAGTGAGGGTCGAGTGAGAATCGAATGATGGTGTGAGGGTAGATCACAGTGAGATTCGAATGAGGGTGAGTGAGAGTTGAGTGGCTGCGAGTGATAGATGATAGAGACTGAAGGGAAGTGAAGAAGAGACTCAAGAGCGTAGAGTGAAAAGTGAAGAAGAGACTGAAAGTGAAAAGTGAAAAGTGAAAAGTGAAAAGTGAAAAGTGAAAAGTGAAAAGTGAAGGAGTGAAGGAGTGAAGGAGTGAGATGGAGAGTGAAAAGTGAAGGAGTGAAGGAGTGAAGGAGTGAGATGGAGAGTGAAAAGTGAAGGTCAGTGAACAGGGCTACTCAATGAAGACTCTGGTCCAATAGTGTATTCAATGGAATGTATTCAATGGAATGTATTGCTACCACGCCAGTCTTGGGAACCTGTTCTGGGAACCTGTCTTGGGAACCTGTCTTGGGAACCTGTTCTGGGAACACCAACCCGTTCTTTCCTTTTTTTTCCTTGGTAGTAGAGTATGTCACGCCATTCGAAATACCATACACTTGGATATAATGATGCTTTGCTAAGTTGCAAATCTATAGATGCTTTACTAAGTTGCGAATCTATTGAGGTGTTCTGTACTGGTCGTCAAAGCATAAGCATTCTCCATTCTTCATTCATTCTCCATTCTCCATTCTTCCAAATACGACTATGGATACAGCCGAGACTGTTGGTGCAAATTGTTTACCAAGAGATGAAAAAACAAAGATATGTACTTCTTGTGTCTTGCTGAAGTAGGAACATGTGTCTGCTCAAAGAAACTACACCAGGAGAAAGATTTAGGCAGACTATTTGACAGACGATTTGGCACAAGATTTGGCACAAGATTTGGCACAAGATTTGGCACAAGATTCAAAGGGTGATGAAATGGATAAGGTTGAACTCACATCCAGTCGAGCTTAGTCACTACTAATAGTCAACAGTCAGTAGTATTGAGTGATCAGTAGTCAGTAATAGTCTGTGGTGATAGTCTGTAGTACCAGTAGTAGTAGTAGTAGAGTGAGTAGAGTAGAGTAGAGTAGAGTAGAGTAGAGTAGAGTAGAGTAACAATCGTAATTAATAGTAATCCACGTAGTTTTCGTGGCTCACGTGATTTACGTGATTCACCCTACTCCCATATTGACCTGCACTCTGTTGTATAGTAATATATACTTCATGCCAGTCGGCTACTCGTTTACTATTGCCTAGCCCCTTGTCCAGTCACAAATCGTGTCTTCACCAAATATTAGCAAAGACCGAAATAATGCTATTGTCCACCAAGTCGTGCCGTACACAATCCTGTCCAAACGATTTGTACAATAGGTTTCCCCATAATAATCAACCATTGTTTATTGTCCATATCGTCTTTTCGCAAATTGTCTAATCCATATTTCGTGTACTATAATTGGACATAACAAATTACCAAATGTCTATGCAATTGTCCAACAGTATCCAACATTGTCCAAATTTGTCCGTATTGTCCAAATCTGTCCAAATCTGTCCAAGTTGGTCTACCCTAGACAAAATGCCTAGTCAACTCGTGTAAACCTCAAAAAGCCCTTTTTACTCTACTGTATACGTCTACACAATTTTCAACTCGTATAAAACCCAATTTGCCAAGTCGTGCACTACCCAACTTGTCAAATTCGTCAAGTCGTGTAATACTCAATTTGTCTAACTTGTCAAGTCCTGCACTACCCGATTCGTCTAATTCGTCTAATTCGTCTAATCCGTCTAATTCGACTAATCCGTCTAATTGTCAATACTTGACGGCCATATGAATACATAAGTACTACTAATCCCTTACAATCACCAAATCATACCAGCAACCAGAATTAAGGCGGTGTTGAGCCTGCACCTACTCAGTCACGTGATATAATATCAATATCTTATATGCAGACCTGAGAAAAGCTTGGCGAAACCCACCAATCACGCCACACCAATACAAATTGCAACATTGTTGCTATTGCTATTGCAATTACCAAAGCTACAAAACAATTTTAGACCATTATCTATTAATGTACGGAATATGACGGGAATGGGGAATCAGATAAAAAAATGTTTGTGGAAAACCACATTATAATGTTTAAGTAACATCAACCTAAGAGGACTTTTCGTGTTGAGTGGACACTCTGGCCATAGAGACCAAGAAGTCCTCGACAGATCTGTCGTGAGCTGGCTTCTTGCCGGACTTGCCATTGCAGAGGTCGTCAAAGGCCTGGGAAGTAGACATCAAGTAGTAAGCACCACCCATGACACAGAACACACCGAAAGAGAAGATCCAGGTTCTGACAACGGACACAATGTCGGTCCAGTTTTGAGACCACCAGCCGAACAAGGTGAAACAGGTGGCGATGATGTCAACAATCAACACGGCACCGGACAATTGCCAAGATGGGATGGAAGACCAGAAAGGACCGTTGGCTCTGGTGATGAAAATCAACCAGTTCTCAGTCAAGGAGATTTGCAAGAACAAGACACCATCAATGGCACCGAAGTTCTGGATGATACCACCCTTGCTCATGAACATGGTGGTCAAGGTGATCCAGGTTCCGACAGCCAAGATTATACCCAAGATGATAGACATACCCCACAATCTAGGAAGGTTCCACTTAACTGGGTGTGGGTCGTAAGGAGCATTGTCGTAAGCAATAGCCAAGGTAGCAACATCAGCGAAAATAGCAATAAACACAACCAAGTCAATGTTCAACGATCTGTTCAAGATAGCAATCCACAATCCAAGGAAGATCTCCAAGTGCAACGACAAAGCGATACGGTACACAACGTATGCGTACATTCTGTGGAAAATCTGTCTGGAAGTCTTCAAAGCATCAATGATAGCAGACAAACCTGGGGCAAGGAAAACAATGTCAGCAGCGGAACGGGCAGCATCGGTAGCACCTTCGACGGCAATACCAGTGTCAGCCTTCTTCAACGATGGGGCGTCGTTGACACCGTCACCGGTCATGGCAACCAAGAAACCTCTGTTTTGCAAAATCTCAACGGCGTTGTACTTGTGTTGAGGGAACACTTCAGCGAAACCGTCAGCGTTCTCAACGAAGTCAGCAATCTCAGAACCAGCCATGTCACCACCGCCGGAAAGACCCAATTTTTCAGCATCGTAGATGTTGGTACCAAGTCCCAATTGTCTGCAAGTCTCCTTAGCAATACCAACGGCATCACCAGTCAACATCTTAACTCTAAGACCCAAGTGTCTGGCCTCGGAAACAGTTTGAGCAGTATCATCTCTTGGAGGGTCCATACATGGCATAATACCCAAGATCTCCCAGTGGCCCTCACCTCTCTTTCTGGCAACACCCAAAGATCTGAAACCTCTGGAAGCAAACTCAGCAACAGTGTTTTGGTAGTTCTCGTGGACATCCTCAGGAATAGGGTGGTCATCTTCAACAGTCTTCAAGACGAACAATGGAGCACCCTTGACACAGATAATTCTCTCACCCTCTGGGGATTCAACAATAGCGGTAACCTTCTTAGAAACTGGGTCGAATGGTTGGAACTCAAGAACCTTGTACTTGGTCAAAGCAGCCTTAGCTCTTGGGTAGTTAATCAAAGACTTCAAGAAGGCCTTGTCAATAGCGTCCAAACCTTTCTTCTTTCTGGAAGCAGCCAAACAAGCGGTCAACATCAAGTCGTCAGCCTCAACACCCTCAACAGTGTATGGTTCGTGCAAGGACAACTTGTTCTTGGTCAAAGTACCGGTCTTGTCGGAACACAAGATCTCGACACCAGCCAAGGACTCAATAGCAGACAACTTTTGAACAATAGCTTGCTTCTTAGCCAAGTAAGCAGCACCGACAGCCATGGTAGTGGTAACAACAGCGGGCAAACCAACTGGGACACCAATGATGGTGATGGCCAAGGTGTGTCTCAAGATGGCAACGATTCTGATGGATCTGTAGAAACAAGCGACCCAAACAACCAACAAGGTGACAATAACCAAAACCAACAAGATCGTACCGATACCGTTCAAGACTTCGGTAAAGTGACCTTGGCCACCAGAAGCCTTGTTGACCAAAGCAGCAGCACGTCCAGTGAAGGTGTTGTCACCAGTAGAGGTAACAACCATGAAAGCTTCACCGGTCTTGACAGTGGAAGAAGAGTAACAAGAGTCACCGTGTCTCTTGTCAACAGCCAAGGACTCACCGGTGATGGCGGATTGATCGATTTGCAACAAGCAGTCCTCAGAGACAATTCTACCATCGGCAGGGATGACAACACCATCCTCCAATTGCAAAATGTCACCAGGGACAATCTGGTTAGCCTCAACCTCAACCAAAGTACCGTTTCTGATGACGTTGGCGGAGTTAGCCAAGGTCTTCTTCAATTCGTCAACAATAGAACCAGCCTGGTATTCTTGAATGAAACCAACACAGGCGTTCAACAAAAGTAAAGCACAAATAACACCAAAATCGACCCAGTCCTCCAAACCGGCAGCCAAGACGGCGGCGGCTTCCATAACGAATTGAATTGGGCCAACGAAAAACATAATGAACTTAAGAACCATGTTCTCAGACTCTTCAGCCATCTGGTTCAAACCGTACTTCTTTCTTCTCTTGGTAACATCTTCATCAGTCAAACCAACAGAAGGGTCGGTCTTCAATAACTCCTCTGGCACTTGCTTAAAGGAAGCACCATCGTCTTCCTCCTCGGACTCATCATCGTCCAAACCCTGATGGGATTGCAAGTCCAAAATTAATTGATCAATGTCTTCATCCTCGTCATCGTCTTCAGTAGACTTGTTAACCTTTTCTACAGTAGGTTCAGTTGCACTCATTGTGGTGGGGGGGGGATTAAATCAAAAAGACAACTGAAGAGAAAAGAGGAAAAAGAAAAAAATTTTTGAGTGGGACGGGGGACGGGTGATTTATATGGGAATTTTGGTTGCCAGTTTTAGACGCCTGCCGGCTCACTAAATTAGGTTGGGTTTTTCCATTTTTTTTTTTTTTTTTTGCTTTTCTTGCGGTTCCGACATATCGTTTGTTTTACTTTTATCCCGCTAGCGCCGGCCCAGTGAGGGAATTTTTTTGTTATAAACAAATAATAAACGCATTAGGAAGGCATGTCGCACTCGCACAGCTTGCACTGGCTTGCATGCAGAATAATGTCGCACGCGCGGGTTCTCCATGCGGCTGCCGGAATTCTTGCTCGCTCAATCTCTGGCCGCCTCTTGGGGGGGTCATACCCATACCCCCGGTTATCGCCATGCCCCGGATAACGCCCTGGTCTTGGATAACGCCCGACTCCGATCTACTCTATGCCGGCAAAAGCCCCGGATCTTAAAAATCCACACTTACATTAGCCTTCCTAAGTAAATACCTCCCTCGGTCCCCGGTACCTCTCTACAAGCTCTCTAGTGACTACTCCAAACTAGGATATATCTCCGGTGCGCGATATCGCTGACGCAAAAGCGGAGGTACGGGTGTGCAAGTGAAAGTGTAAATGGCGACATTACGTAGCCACACGTCCGGGTAAGCCTCCTCGGTTATCGGCCCTGTTGTGTCTTATCGCTGGTGTGCACTCTTCCGGGGGAGAGCGTCCGGTAGTGCCGGCGGGAGATTTGAATGTCGTCGGATGTTCCAGGACCAATGTCGTCGGAGGGCATCGGGCACACAAATGTCGTAGCCAGCACCCAGACAAATGTCGCCGGCCAGGAACCGGGTTTGCCGTCCAGGTACCCGTACCCTCACCTAATGCGGCCGATACTCCGAGCATGCCCCATTTCAGGTCTTAATCTTGCTTGGAGGTCTGTACTATGCAATACTAGACTCTGTAGTGTAGTGAATTTATAAGCTGCTTTGAAGGGGAGATTGTTTCATGCCCGCCTCGCGCACGTTCCAGAATTGTTTCAGAATTGTTTCGTATTGTTCACCATTGTTTCACAATTGTTTTAGCCTTGTTTCAGTGATCGACTCCGCCCACTCCATACCTGGAGATGCACT
Organism: Metschnikowia cerradonensis; assembly: GCA_002370635.1. NCBI lineage: Eukaryota > Fungi > Ascomycota > Pichiomycetes > Serinales > Metschnikowiaceae > Metschnikowia > Metschnikowia cerradonensis. The sequence continues at coordinate 13,655 of NKZD01002041.1, read as the reverse complement.
ATAACGTTACATCTAGGTTTCGCTTAACATTGGGCCTACTGCATTCCGTATCGTTACTCTACACTAGTGTATGCCGCTTGAGTTGTGCGCAGAAGCATTATGTCATCGAGCACCGCTGTGGTCCTGCACGTACTCCGGGGGGAACTTCTCCAATTAAACTCCCCCAAATGCACCTTTGCTGCATATCAGATTTCCTTCACTATGCCCCACGACCAACCGGGGTGGGCACTGACATTATCTGCAACAACCGGAAGTAAAGCCATGGACCGGCTCAATGACGCCATAGTGTGAAGCGCCGACTCTTGCGACTTTTCTTCGCCTAGTGAATGTCGGCTTGGGGCCACAGAGACATTTCCCGGACCAGCCGCACCTCTAGGAAAAAAAAGCCCCCAATGTCGCTAGCAATATGTCTTCCTGTTTCAGTACCGCACTTGCCAAGTTTTAGCGCACAATAAGCCCGATACCCCGCGACATTCAAGCGATACTGCGCCCATCTTGCCCATTATTGGTAACATTTTGCGGCCTTTATGTATAGCAGGAAGATATGGGAGAACCGGACCCATTAGGCTGGGTGCAGGAGTAGCCATGTGGCACGACATTGTCGCCCTGGGCCGAACGAATGTCGCGGTGTCGCGCCCTGGGTCGGTCGTACCGAACCAGTGCCCGGATAGGATTGGGCCTTTCCCAAATGGGTGCGTTTCCATGCTATCAGGCCCGATTGTGCAGGTACATTCCAAAACAAATATGCAGTTGTGCGTGCGCATGCACATCCTTCCCATGGCATATCATCAAGTCTTTCTTGACCGAAACTCCTTCCAGCAGCCCTCGATTTCCACGACCCAGTGGTAGCTTAGACTTCCGGTTCTCGGCAGCGTCCCTCGAATCTAATCGTGTTTGTGTACATATCCCCTCTGGTGTATATAAAGAAGTATAAATCCTCTCGCATCCCTCGTATAAAATTTAGTCCGCTTTCTTCAGTAGCCACACATTTACACTACAAGGTTCGTATGATACTAGCATGGGACAACATCAACTATGGAAAACACCGAACTACACAAAACAGAATGCTCCACAGAATGGTCCACAGAATCATGCCTTAAACTTAGCATACTCTGAGGCGTCCTATTGGACTAATATGACATACCACATCTATGATACCAGTACTATAGAAATGTGGTACTAGACACAAGGATACTCACCATAGGACACTACGGATTTCTTGGTTAGGTCTATGGCTTATAGTTGCGCCAGAGTTTATCGCCATAGCAACATATGGACACAGTTTTACAGCCATGCTGCATCCGCTAGTCTCGGACACCAAATCTTGTGTCATGTGAGTGGCTGCAGTGTCTCGTATCCATTTGAGGGGTTTGCGATTGACACACTTCCAAAAGCGAGCCGAATGTCAACAAGCGACATATTGCTTTTTTTCAATTTCTTTTTTCGCTCGCTCGGGGTTTTTGCCCCGTCATGGGGCCAGTTTTTTTTTCCGCGCGGGACAAAAATCTCTCAGAAATGTCGCATGCACGGGGTGCCGGTTGTGCCGATAATTCGGCATACGATGTTGGCGCCGTGCCGACGTTTATCCGGCACTTGACTCGGTGATGGCGCTCGAAACTACCGAGCTGGGCATTTGCAAGCACTGGGCATCCTGCAGCCAGCGCCCATTCCGGAAAGTTGCAGTTGTTGCGTCCTTCCCCAGCGGGACCCTCTGTGGCATAAGGGCAAGTCACGTGATCCCTCAGCCGTTTGCAACCTCCAACTCAATGATGAATGAGCTTAACAATAGTGGGTTGCATTTTCGGCCATTTTATAGTCCGTCAATGTTTTTGAAATTTAGCCTTATACGGGGTATTTGCCGGGGGGATTATCAGGTGATAGTCAGGTGACTTTCAGGTGAGATAATCAGGTGACTGGCATTCAACTGCCATAATTGTTCTGCTGCTGTGCGATGATGATGAATTAAAATTGCATGATCGAAACGGGAAATGATAGCGAGATTGAGTTGGTCATGTGACCACCGCTACTGAGTACTGCAACTCTATGAGTCTGGTATTACTGTGGGTCTGAAATTACCCCAATGACTATGGTAACTTTGGTCCTGATATCAATGTGATTGCTTCAATTAATCACTGCACCGTCTTCTTCTTTTGCATCCACCACCGGATTGGGCGAATCACTTTCAGACACACATACATGTAACTTCCAATGAGACGGAACGCAGCCAAAACACACACAATCCACAAGATCACCGTCAAGAAAATCGTGGCGTTTTTGGAGTCGTTCCAGATATCGTTCTTGTTGCCTCCTGCAGCCAACACAATTCCCACCAAGATGGCATTGGTGAACATCCATATCAACACCGTGACCGTCCGGATCAATGCATAATAGTGGTCGTCCTTCTCCTTCTTGCTTTTTTGCTTGACCTGGGGCGCAATGGGGACTTTTAAGTCTTCGAGGATATTCGCATACTTCTGCTCCAATTCCTCACTGGACCCGGGCACCACCGTCATCACCAATTGGCCATCCACGTCACTCACCTTCGCCGATCCCAAGTCCTTGGCCTGTGGCGTGTCTCTATTACCCCAGGAAACATCGTGGATGTTACAGAAGGAGTAGATGTTCAACACATTGACATAGGACGGCGAAAGCAAGAGGTACTGGAGGAACGATGTGAACATGAATGACGGTTCTCCGTGTAAAATGGCTCCGAGGAAGTATAGCAAATATGTGCTGACCATGGAAACAACCAAGTCCCGGAACTTCAGGTTGGTGAAGAGCATGGCCGGCTCGAAGTGGCCCTTGTTCTCGCGCATCACCAACTTCACGGTATTGATGGCCAAATAAATGGCACCGAAAAGCAAGTAAGCCATCAATATGGCGAAAAACACACACAAAGTGTAATAGAACTTGCGGGTTCCCCGAGGCGTGTTACCAAAGGCCAACACAAAGGCACAGATGACACATGCAACATAGATCACGAGGAACGCCAACGAAATGTACTTTCCTAGCGTGAAACCCACAACCGTGGAACCCAAATTATTGGTCAAAATGCGGAACACCAAGAAAAACGACGACAACGAGAACCATGCCACACACACCGTGACCAAGTGGTAATAGAACTCCAACTGGAGCCACAACTTCCTCAAGAGCGAATGGTTGGATTTCCAGATCTGCGTCCAGTGGAAAATCGAATACATGGCCGCAAACAACGAGCCGTTAAGCCAACGACGCCGTTGCAACACGAAATCATCGATCATTTCCGGAACATCGGTTTCGGCTGTGGCTGAGCTCACGTACCGAAGCACATAGTTCCGTTCCTTCTTCGCCACCAACTCAAAGCACAAGATCCGGTCCTCGGCAAGGTACATGTTGGAGGTGAAGATGCCGGACTCCTGGAAGTTACGCTCCTTCAAATCGGCTTCATCGTCCTCGTCGTCCTCATCAATTTTGGCGGTCTGGTGCAAGAACTCTCCCTTGAAATACTTTTCAAGAGGTCCGTGGCCATCCACGTTCAACAAAGCATCGTACCTGTATGCAGAAAAGGCACCGGGAAGCACGGAGATAAAGCCGAAGATGGACTCCATGGGCTTATCTAAAACATTGGAGATTTTATACTCGAAGTTTTGAGCTGCAACCAATGGATTTGACAACAACTTCTTGTTGTGACCCAAAGCAACCCGCATCTCTCCACAAGCTCCTGCCACATTAGGATCCTTAAACGAGCTCCACAAGTGGTAGAAGGCGTCCTTGCCTGGCTTGGTTCCACAATCGAGCAACATCACCACCTTAGGGTTCAAAAGCGGAGCAAACGCCTGTAAACACCAACGATGAGAGTTGATTTTCCGGGCATTCTTCTCCTTCAAGCAGAACACCAACTGCACCGGCGTGGACCCCACGTTCAAGTACACCCGATCGTTGGAAACCCGCTCGATTCCAACCGTGGACGTGTACTCATACACGTGGGCCTTGACGGATTTATTGTTGACCTTGGACTTGGCATAGCCATCCTGGAAAACACCCATGGCTGTCAACAACTTTTGCGTACGTTCATTCAACTGCAATCTTCCATCGTTGACGATCACCACCGTGACCTTTTGCCAAGACCCGTGCCCCCATGCAGAATGCTTTCTATTGGTGAGGTCCTTCAAATTATCGAGGACTCCCTTCAACGTGCGGCCAAGTAACACCTCGTCTTCGTTATACATGGTAATACACACCATAATTTCCGTCTCACGAGGCGGGCTATAGAGGTTTTGCCGCAAGGTATAGTTGAACTTGCCGAAGTTGGAGGGACCGCATGTGACACCCGAGTAACGCATAAAAGACGTTTCGTCTCGTTCTCCCTGGCTCTGGTTGGAGTACGTCTGAAGCAAGTGCTTGGGCACAGGTGCATCGATGACGTAATTGCCGTTGACTAAACGGGCTCTTTTGATAGTCTTGGTATAATTCAACCGAGGCTTGAAGTCGTCGTCATCGAAGACGTCGCCCTTATCCTTGGCCTTGCGGGTGGTTTTTCTTCTGATTGGCTCATCTTCTGCATCCGAGAAAAGCGAGTCATCCTCGCCAAATGGGTCCAAGTCGCCGGTCTCCTGCAACAAGTTGGTCAGGTAGTTGTTGGCCTGCAAAGGCATCACGGACAGTCGGTTGAAGTTCAGGTAATGGCTCATGGGGCGGCCGGGGCTCATGTTGCCTGGGCCAGGAGCATCAAAGAATCCACTGGACCGGGAATATGTGGAGGCTGGGTATTCGATGTTATTGGGGTATGTTTCGGGATACTGGCTGAAAGTGGACATTCGGGCGTCCAGAAACTGGACGGTGGGCGCCTTGAAAGGGGTTCCTCTGCTGTGGAGACCACCATTCAAGTTCTCATAGAAGTCGTCGTCGGAATTATCGGATATAACCCCCGAATTGAGGAACATGTCACTACCGGTATTGGAACCCACACGCGTGTGGTGCTTGGAGCCTCGGTACTGGGTAGGCAGTTTTTTCACGGACGGGGTGGGGGTTCGGAAACTGGTTTTCTTGGCCGACTGCGCCTCGGGCATGGGGTACTCGATGATATCGGGGTATGAGGGGTGAAGGGGGACCCGGGCCGGTTTCTCGGTGAAGTCAGAGCTATTGCTGGATGATGACTCCACGGGCCCGTTTCCAGGTTGACCATGGTTCTGTCCATTAGTCTGCCCATTATTCTGTCCTCTGGGGATGATTCCAGGACTGGCCTGAAGTCCTTGGGAATTAAGGTTCTGGAGTCCTATATGAGAAGGTTTTTCATCATCGAAAAGATCATCTTCAAAGTCCATTTTTCTCGAATCAGTTCTTGATTCAGTTCTAGTGTCTTGATATTCAGTTCCTGGGTCTTGATTCAGTTCCTGACTATCTCAGATTCAGTTTGACTCGAATAGTTAAGCAGTATCTGACTGATTAAGACCTTTTCTCGATATTCCTCGGATTATTCTCGGGGTTCTCGATTTGGGTGAAATTCTCGATGTTCTTTGTTGTTGATCTAGATCTATGATCTGTTTCCTGAAGATGATGGTTAATCAGGAGATATGATTTGAGATCTAATATTTTGATCAGAGTTTGTGATCTATTTTTTTTTTTGATCTGCTTTTTTTTTGACCTCGATGTGATCTTCTATGGCGTCACGGAAAGAATAGTCGGAGGAGGTGGGTTTCTGAACACGATGTGTGAGAGAGGATTGAATTGAATTTTCTCGGTTGCGAGCATCTATTTTTAGCCGGGATACCTAAAATATAAACCGGTTTCTTTTTTTTTTGCTACGCGCACGCCTACGCAGATCCCGGGCTACATTGTTTAAAGGAGATTTTGAGTCTTGGCCGATTTTAGCCTATTCAGCCTAGACTTCGACCAGGCTTTGTTTGGATGCACCGGGGTTGTATGCACGATATTTATATTTCACTCGCATCGGGGAAGTGCCTGTGTGCAGTGCATGGAATGGAATGGTTTCAAGGCGCGCGTCACGTGGAGTCCAGGCCTTCCCAAACCAGTTCATTCCCAACCAGAACCACAACCACGCAACCACGCCCCAACGACGCCCCAACCACGCCCCAATCCTGAAACAAGGCTTCCTCATGCATACCATTCTCTGCCTACAATTTCTAGTCTCTAATCTCTTCTCTATTGATCTATATCATACGAGTCTGTTCTATTACTCTACTCTATTACTCTACTCTATTACTCTACTCTATTACTCTACTCTATTACTCTACTAATCTACTTTAATCTACTCTACTTCATACAGTGCTACTCTGAGTACTGCTTAGTCTATACTAACTATAACAGTGTACGCTTAATTGGTATGTTTATACCACTCTATGCCAATAGTCTGCTCACTCTGTACCAACCGCTTCATATTCTACTACTCTGCTGCTCCATCTTAACTAAAGAATACTCTCTATTGTTAGATTCTTGCTCCGTCAGGTACTCTGTTTAGTACGTTTTTTGTTGATGGTTCTCCAGAGGAGGAATCGGACTATTCAAGTAGAAGACTCTTTACTTTTAATCCTGGTACCTCCAGCTTCTCACATTCCATTCTGGTGCTCGTACTATGGTGACTGACGAGAGGATAAATCGTACAATGATGGCTTGGCCATTGTTAGGATCAGACGGTCACAGTGTCTAGGCATAATACCTCTATTGGTAGTGCCCTGCCCATAATAGATCTAACTGAGTGTGTCAACTAGCACCTAGCATTTATGGAGTCAAGGTTCTTCGGAGTGTGTTGTATGCAGGCCGGTGATTACTCAAGTAGATCTTTGGTCTCGTAAGGTAGAACTGACATATCCCTGTATATCAATATAGACTAGAATATAGGTTGAAAAGAACCATAGTTATAGTACCATAGTTATAGATATAGTCGTCATATTCAGTCCACAGTATAGTCATAGTACAGCACCATAGGCATAGTCACTCATATAAAGTCATAGTCACTCATAGTCACTCATAGAAAATCATAGTATAGTTCTCTCAGTTCTAAAAGCTCATTAAAACGAACTTAAAATGGCCTTAGACAATGACAATGGATAATAGAGAATAGACAATCTTAGTAGAAAAAACCTAATTAACCTTGAAAAATGGACAATCTGGAAAATTTGGACATTCTTGGAGAAATTAAATCACTGCATTGATTACTCAAGACCAGGTAGAATAAGAACCGTTTTCCAGTGTGTCAAATGCATCTGTTAGACTGTTAGAGTTAGAATGCTAGACTGTTAGACTGTTAGGTAGTTCGACATTTAGAGTTACACTGTAGACAGCTAGTTTCAACATACGTTCTAGTATATATTAATATACAGGGATACGTAAGTTGTATCTTACAAGACCAATGTCTTACAAGACTAAAGTCTTGGGTGAGGTACAAGGTGTTGAACTTTGGAATTCCTAACTCCATAGACCATATAGACTTCTCGCAGCATCGTGGTTTGGGGAAAAAGGCCCAGAAAGTGTACGTGGCTCTGGCGGAGGGGACGTGCGCACGTGACATGGCCCGAATGGTGCTTTCTCTTCTTAGTCTGTACTATGGGCAAAGGGACATGGTGACAATTGTTTAGTGAACGAAGCCGACTGATTTGGGAGTTGGATCGAAAAAGATGGTCCTTCCCAGCCTGTCTCGGAATCTTTGCATCTTTAAATGTGCACTTCGAGGCTCACTCATGCTCCAGATATATTGTGGTTTTATCGGAATCTTAATCATGGGATAAATTTAATTGAATTGCATTGCTCTAAGTGTATTGCTGTAATTGTATTGCTGTAATAAATCATGTATGGATGTGGGGATTGGTTGAGGTGGCTGCAATTCTTGGTGGGGTGAGCATGGTGGTCGCGGCCGTTTTATATACCCACCAAATGCTTGATTGTTTCGGACCTGATACATCCCGAACCTTGCATTTGTGTCTGCATTTGCCACCCAACCTGCAGCTCCCAATATATAAGTAGTCAGTCCCCATACCTCATTACTTTACACACGGGCTACACAGGCCTCTCAGGAGCCTATCCATCCAGAAGATCGAAGAAACCTTATGTCATTATTCATTCTTAGGTTCTTAGGGGTGCTACTAATCCGATTCTTAGGCTCTTAGTTACTACTAATCTGATTCTTAGGCTCTTAGGGGTGCTACTAATCTGTACTAGGAAATCCGTCTGGTGGTCGCTAGTGATACCGTTCTTGGTTGAGCGGGATCCCCTCTATATATACTTGAAATGCCTTAGACTCCATGCTTTTGGGTGGGGACTTGGTAATACCTTTTCTGAAGTCAAACCTGACTACTCCTGATGCCAGGACCTAGATACAATACTAGTCTGCACTTATGCATTCCTCGGATTCTTATGAGTGTTGGAACATGAGGAATCAGTACATCTCTGGTGTACTACATTTTCCCTGTGACTGCAAGTTCCATGTGACTACATTTTCCCTGTGACTGTAAGTTCCATGTGAATGCATGTTTCAAGTGACTGCATGTAAGCAGGATCGATGAAACAGTGAATGGTTCATAATATGCAGAAATAGTCTAATGGTGTTCGATGCCCCGTAGAAAAGGGGGTGGATGGTAATTGAAAAGGACTAAGCAAAGAAAAAAGAAGTTACTCTTATTAATCATAGAGCCAGGTCAGTCTGAGGACAGTGCGTTCAAGAGTTTCTTAGTATAGTATATATACAGATAAGGATAGAAATGACTAAGATGAATACTTGAGTTCAACAATTATAGGGCAACGGCTCCAATTTATGGACCTAAGAATTGTAAAGTTCAACAATAAAGCTTGTTCAATTCATCAGTATTGCATGTAAAACTTTTGCTGCAAACACACGTCATCATATCTTACAGCTCACTAAATCTTATATCAGTACATCTTACATGTTCACATGAGAGGAGGTGGGTGAAAGCTAGTGTGTGAAAAGCTTATTATCCACTGGTGACCTGCACATAGTGTATCACTTTAACGTGTTAGAGTTCGTCTGGGGGTTCGTCTGGGGGTTCGTCTGGAGGTTCTGTTTGCTTAAAAGGGGTCGGGTTTGCAGCCAGCTACTGAAGTCAAACCTGGAACTTGTATTTAGACTAAAATAGGTAAAAAGACTGGTTTCTCAAATTTTCCCGGGCATTCCCCGTATTTATAGACAGTCGTCGCTACGTGGTTAGTCTGGGGTCGGTTTGCAGGTATCTCCGGATCCCTGGAAGGTATCTCCGGATCCCTGGAAGGTACCTCCGGATCCCTGTGTTTCTGCATGTTGTGCCATGGGCTGTTGTCAGCTCGTCTGTGAATCTCATTCATGACATAACGCATACAACGCATCTACGAAGTACCTTGACTCTGTACATGCTAAGTACTCATTAACAGTTAGAGTTAGACTGTTAGAGTTAGACTGTTAGACTGTTCTTGGTCTGTTCCTGTATTTAAAGACTTCCTGGACTACTCTAGGTTCAATACAAACCATCATACACTTTAGGATGATCTAGTGCTACGACCCCAGTCCTTCCCAGAAAATCATAATACTACATCCTAGCCTACCACTGAGTATTATAGTCTACTAGAGTATTATTACTCTATTACTCACTGCGCTACCAAATTTTAGAATTATTATACTCCTACCATTAATTTAAAGGTCAGTCACAAGTCTTTTGGATGAGTCTCTCCAAGGACTGATGTACATATTTTCCCCAAAACAAAGGGTCTTGGTTATACATCTTACCTCTAATGCATGTCGCAACAAAACGTCACAGATGGTCACTCCATTAAGTTAGTCAACACGGTATTCATCAAGTTTATTCAAGATAACACTTCCACGCAGAATTGCTATCGGTTTAACATTTGGTCATACAATCAGATATGCAATAATGGACCCCACATTTAATTGTGTCAGGACTGCCCCCACCTTTAATTGTTTCACGACTGCCCCCACCTTTAATTGTTTCAGGACTGCCCCCACGTTTTATTGTTTCAGGACTGCCCCCACCTTTTATTGTTTCAGGACTGCCCCGCGTTTTTGTTTCACGACTACACTCACATTTTTTCTGTTCCAAAACTATGCTTGTTCGGAGAAATGCGCGAACACTTCCTCCACTTTATTCTACAGTGCATTGACTGATCACACACCACTTGACAATATTTTTGATACATTACAGTGTTTTTCAAAACTATTCAAACCAGCGCGACAAAATGTTTCGAATCAAGAAGACAAAATGTTTCGTACCCCTTTCGCAAAGTCTTTCAAACCAAATGGCGTAATGTTTCACACCAACTTTTATTAGAATTCAATATTCTGAAATGTGAAATCTGAAATCTGGAGGATTAAAACTGGAGGATTGCTTCATATGGTACTACATTTGGGACAGAAGTCTTGCAGTACCAATAAAGGGTGAAAAACGGATGGGACGGAACTGAACTGAACTGGTTTCCTTGTTATCCTGTATACAATAACTTGTATTCGGTTTGAAAGACTGTGCCAAGTAGTATGAAACTTTTTGAATTATTGGTTTGTTTAATTTTGCTAATGGTTTGAATCATTTTGTCGCTTTGGTTCGAAACATTTTGTCGCTTTGGTTCGAAACATTTTGCCTCGTTGGTTCGAAACATTTTGCCTCGTTGGTTTGAATCATTTTGTCGCTTTGGTTCGAAACATTTTGCCTCGTTGGTTTGAATAGTTTTGAAAAACACTGTATTATCGTATGTCGTTCCTGTTATGTTTGATTGTTTGGTCCTAATGAAACGGTTGAAAGTCCTGGTTAAAGTCCTGGTTAAAGTAAGTCCTGGCTAAAGCAATCATGTAAAGAAAGTCCTGGTTAAAGCAAGTAAAGAAAGTAAAGAAAGTAAAGAAAATAAGAATCACTTCAATTAAAGTGGGGTTAGAAACGTGTCACAATTTTAGTTAGGAATTTAGAGCTTACCGTCAAGTGAAACCGAGTTTCAGTCGCTGGGTATTGGTGACACGTGACCAGTATCTCACAAACTAATGCACACTCACTTGGACATTCAGATTGTTGAAAATATGAGATTTGCTGACCCGTGTATGCAGCTAATGTGTTACCTGTAGTACAATGGAATTGGACAAAGGGACAAGTCTCATAAGTTTCCGAGGATCCCCATGAGTGTAGACTAGTATTGTAACTGGGTCTTGGTTGTCAGGAGTAGTCATAGGGTTTGACTTCAGACAATAGATTAACAAGCCAGGTGCAGGAATAAGGAGTCTAGGGGAGTCTAGGGATTCCCAAGTAATATATAGAGGGGGTTCCGCTCTAGGTTGAGTCCACAACTTAACCAAAATGTAAGTCAGCAGGTGAAGAGATAATTCATTTCATTGGTTCGATAAAATTCACTTCATTTATTGAACCGCTGAAATCAATTCCAGTGTGTTCGTTTTTCGTTTTAGAGTCAGGTTTATCTCAGTGAAATAATCAATTAAGCCGACATTGCATAACAATGGATGGGTCTGTTCGAATGATACCAAAGTGATATAATGTCTATATAAAGCGGACAAACAACAAATTCTATATAAAGCCGTTAACGAAACCAATCCAGTGGAATCTATCACTTGAAATTCCCCAAAATGAAACTTGCCCTTTTTTCGCTTGCCCTTTCTTCGCTTGCTTTTATTCCTACTACTTTGGCTGCGGCAATAGACACTCCCAATGATTCCACAGATTTGTCCACTGATTCTTCCACTGATTCGTCTACTGATTCGTTCACTGATTCGTTCACTGATTCGTTCACTGATTCGTTCACTGATTCGTCCACTGATTCATCCACCAATGTGTCCACCGATTCGTCCACTGATTCGTCCACTGATTCGTCCACCAATGTGTCCACCGATTCGTCCACCAATGTGTCCACCGATTCTTCCACCAATGTGTCCGATTTCCTTCCTCCCCCCAACGTAAACTTTCAACCGAATACAATCACTGATATGGAAGCTCTCAACTTCATCACCAACTTGACCAATACCTTGATTGCTGAAGTGTCCCAATATGCTGAGCTTACCGGCTTATCAGTGACGGACTTGATTTCTTTTCCATGCACTCCTGCTCCTGCCGAGAAAGGCGGATTCAGATTTTAAGCTTTTAAGGTCCATCCTTTTTGGTATCGCCTGGCTAACAAAACACTGTTCGAATATGTCAAAGTCAAACCCTATGAAAGAGCTTCCTTAGGACTTCTCAAGCATGCGGTGCAGGACAACGGTGAGGTGACCTTGATAACCTAGTCTAACGCGAACCCGACAACTTATTCTATCGCAGTGAGTGAGGTGAACCCGACAACTTATTCTATCGCAGTGAGTGAGGTGAACCTGACAACTTAATCTATCGCAGTGAGTGAGGTGAACCTGATAACCTACTTTACGCAGTGAGTGAGGTGAACTTGATAACCTATTTTACGCAGTGAATGATGAAAGCATCAAAACCAGCCAAAATAAAAAAAATGAAATAAAAAAATGAAATAGAATTAAACAAAAAAATGAAATAAAAAAAAATGAAATAGAATTAAATAAAAAAATGAAATAGAATTAAATAAAAAAACGAAATAAAAAAATGAAATAAAAAAATGAAATAAAAAAATGAAATAAAATAAAGGTTGTTGCTGGGTGCTTGGCTTTTCAATAATCATCATTGAGTAAAATTGAAAAGATTACCATACTGTATTGTTTAGTTTTTCTGAAATACGAATATGATGTATAATTATGAGCACTGATCCTGATATGGTATTCAATAGCCAATAGCTTGAGGGGGGAATTGGCCCGCGGCCCTCAATTCCGGCCGCAGCCGGAATTACCCAGCTAAAGGATCTCCAAAATCCCACCACGAAAGGATCATCGACTTAAAAAATATACACTGTGACATCCGGAATTCCAGGATCCCAGCAAACTTATTTTTACAAGACAGAAGAGAAAAAAAGGTGGTTTGCGTTGGGCCTTTTTTCTACTGATGTAGCCTGGTGTACGGGTGTTTCTTCATTTTCGCAACCCCCGGTTTACTCCCAATTCCGGCCATCCTAATCAACCATACACTACTTAAATGCCACCTAACCTTAACCAATTCCACACATCGAGAGACGAGATCCCCCAAATTAATAATTAGAATAATTATGGAATGCATAAGTGTTACCGTGACTATTAACATAGAAAAAATGAAAAAAAAAATTTTAGAAGGTACACTAGTAGATTATTTTTCAGTTGGACTAGACTGCGTAATCAGACAGGTACAGTGTTTTTCAAAACTATTCAAAGCAGCGCGCTAAAATGTTTCGTACCCCTTCGCACAGTTCTTTCAAACCAAATGGCGTAATGTTTCACACCAACTTTTATTAGAATTCAAGATTCTGAAATCACCCCTTAAATCTGGAGAATTGCCTCTTATATACTACATTTGGGACAAAAGTCTTGCAATACCAATCGAGGGTGAAAAACCGACGGAACTGAACTGGGTTTCCTTGTTATCCTGTATACAACAACTTGTTGGGGTTTACGAAACTTTTTGAAGTAGGTTTGAATCGTTTTGCCGCACTGGTTTGAACCATTCTGTGGCGCTGGTTTGAATACTTTTGAAAAACACTGCCAGTGCGACAAAATGTTTCGTACCCCTTCGCACAATCTTTCAAACCATATGGACAAGTTGTTGTATACAGGAGAATAAGGAAACCAGTTCAGT
>NKZD01002039.1:0-10245 GCA_002370635.1 Metschnikowia cerradonensis | reverse complement strand
TAACCTGTACACGGTTCGTCACTGTCCTGCATCCAACGCATCCTCAAAGTACTCTGACTCCGAGTATGCTAAGTACTTGTTGACACTCCAAGAAACTTCCCAGAGAGAGGCTCAAGCGTATTTTTGACTTTGGCAAAGAATACCCAAACTTTGTTTAGGTTTGTCCATGCAATAACGGGGGCAAGAGAGGAATCAAGGGAGGCGACAAATAATTGAATAATTGGGTCGGTGATCAAGAAGTGTGGCAGTATTCTGAGTCTGAGTTTACTTTTGGGCATCATCAAGAAGTATCCTGTGATCAAGTACGATAATCAATCCATTGATCAACTAAAAAAGATTGGCTTCCGAAACCTTATCCATCCAAAATCCATAACACGCTGCTATATTTACTCATATAAGTCATGTATACATGTATACCTTCTTGGTTAGGTGATGCTGAATCTTGTAAACGTACACCTCTATGGTGTTGGTACATCTAATCAAATCATTTATTTTTTTAATTTTTAATGATCATTATAAATATAGATAAAAAAATATGGAATCAATCGGAATCGAACAGTTTTAACGTTAATAGCAGAATAGATATACGATGAATCTATTCAAACTCCTGATTATTATTTATTTTTTTTATCACAAAATAATTTGCCTAAAGAGACCTCAACAAGTAGTTAAGTTAAATTAACCATAGTAAATTTATCTAGCATTTAGGGTTGTGATTTTAATTTTAAATTACATTGTTTCTATATTTCTTTGTGATGAATTACATTACTTTCAGTCGAATATCGTCTGATACCACTATACTATATACCACTATATGTTATGTTCTTTAATACATCTATGCCTAACTTCTTATATTCGTTGATGGTTCCTCAAGAGAGGAATCGGAGTGGCTTATATACCTTTGAGAGAAACGTGGAACCGAAAAACTCTCTACCAGAACAATGTTAAGGATTGTTCTGGAATATTCGAAAGGAGCCATCGGAGCACTTCGTGCATAGATGGCCAAAAGCCGTATCACCATTGTAACAACCGGACTGAGAGGCTTTATAATACCTTCATAGGCAGGGCCCTGCCTATGGTGGATCTAACACTATACTATATACCACTATACTATATACCACTATACTATATTCCACTTGTACCACTGACAGATCTCTAACTTGTGTCGTTCTGGCGACTACTGCTATTCTTACCTCTCGAGGGAGAATGGCTAAATATCCCTCTTGATGTTTCTCAAAAGAATTGCATGGTCAGACTTGGACTGACTCAGGGTTACGTCCATCGTTCCTTGGAGGATATCATCCCGTTTGTTAGAGAGATACAGAATATCAATGTGGATTCTCCTAGAGACTTTCCCAGGGAAGCTCCCACCACAGGGCACCTCTTGGTGTCACTGGTGGGAGCACTTACCGACTCTCCGAACCAAATTCCCCAATCTTATGTTGAGGCACAGAGGTCAGAAGACTGGATCTTCTGGAAAGAGGCATGCAATGCTGAGATGAAGGCGCATGAGGAAAACCAAAACTTTTCCCCAGAAATCTGTCCTCCTGATGTCAAACCTATAGGGTGTCGTTGGGTTTTCACAATGAAAGATGGTGGCAAGTACAAGTCAAGATTAGTCGCTAAAGGTTATACTCAAGTTGAGGGTATTGACTATGAAGAGAGATTTGCACCAGTAATCTCCTATGCAAGGTTACGAATTGTTCTTGCACTTGCTACTCACCATAAGATGATTATACAAATGATAATTCATCAAATGGACGTGAAAACTGCCTTTCTTAATGGCAACATTGACAAGAAACTTTACATGAAACAGATTCCAGGCTATCCATTAAAGCTCAAGAATGGTTCCAATGAAAAAAGTGTCTTAAAACTCAACAAATCCCTATACGGTCTAAAACAAACCCCACTTGTGTGGAACCAAGTGATAAACAAACACATCAGCAAGATGGGTTTCAAATGAGCTATCAATGAAACATACATCTACCGGAAGAAGACAAGGAACACTTTAAAATCCATCCATAGCTTTATATGTGGATGATCTTTTGGTAATTGGTAACAGCTCAGCTGCGGTGTCGAGGACAAAGAAAATGCTTAGTAGCAGCTTTCAAATGAAAGATTTAGAAGAAGCCAAGAAATTTCTTGGTATGAATATTGTGGTGGGAAATACTTACACTAAGTTGCATTTGGGTGATTATATTGATGCTCTATTGCTAGAATATGGACTTGATGAAAGTCGTTCAAATGTTGTACCAGCGGAAGTGAAAGGATTTGAGAAGAATACAAACGAAAGAGATGAAGAACCTTGTGATGAAACGGAATACCGATCTATAATTGGCAAACTACACTCTTTGCTGCAAACACTGTTCGTTTTGACATCAATTTCATTGTGCTGAAACTTTCCAGATACCTAAAGGAACCGTTGAACAAACATTTGGCTGCTGCCAAGAGGGTAGAGGGTACTTCGGTACCTCAAAGGAACAACGACATTTGGGCTCATATATGTGCCTAAAACATCCCGAAATCTTGTCGCATATTCTGACGCAAGCTTTGCTTCGGAACCTGATGAAGGATATCGATCAATTACAGGGTACATGATAATGTTTGGTGGATCACCAGTGCTGTGGAGATCCAAGTTACAGAAAAAAAAATCGCTGTCTTCACGCTCAATGCAGAATTGCTTGCTCTAAAGACAACAGTGATTGAAGCATTGTGGGTCCAGAATTTGTTAGAAGAAATTGATCACTACTACACAATTCATTTATTATCTGATAGCAAATCGGACATCAAGACAGTGAAGGGTTCTTAGAAGTACGAAGGATCAAAGCATATCATGTTACAAATATTTGCAGTGAGAGACGCCATCAAAGAAAAGAAGGCGACAATGAACTATGTCAATACAATCTACAACGTCGCAGATATTTTCACAAAACCCCTTGCAAGACCTACATTCGTCTATTTAAGAAAGTTAGGTCAAATGAGAGATGGTCCTTCAGAGGGAGTGTTGAAAAACAGCGAACGAGAGAGCGTGTTCTGATATCCACGGCTATATCAAGATATCAGGCAATCAGGGAAGAATCTCCAGAGAGATATATAATGGGGACTCCGCCCCATTTATTGTTAGAACTTGAATCGAACATCAACTGCCTGAGGTATACCAAGATGCGTCCAAAAACCAGACCCACCAAAAGATCTCGTATTGATGATACTTCAACAAGAACTGACAACTCTTCTCCTTTTCCTCCTGAAGTAAACACTTCTTCTGAAGTGTTTACATATCTTGATGAGACTATGAGATCAGTGTCTTAATATATGAGTCATCCTCTGGATGTCACACCCTGGTTAATTAATGGAGCTCCTGGTGCCGCAACTGTCGTTGCAGATCTGGCGTTATCGTATCTACAGACGGAGAGTGGACGACGTCCCGCGGAAAAGGGAGCGGAGCGGGCGGGAACTGAAGAGCAAGGGAGAATAAGAGACGACGTTGGAGTCGAGTATAGCTTAGAGATAATCGTTCCAATTTATGAGTTATTAGATGACAAAGTACAACAGGTTATGAGCCCTGAATCGCTTATCTTGAAATTGGAACTTCCCTATCATCTTGACCATAATGAGAAAGCTCCAATCTTCGAAGCAGACCTTGCGAAAGCTTTGGAGAAGATCAGAGAAGTTTGATACATTTGGGTATACGTTAAAGACCCAAAGAGGATCTTGCAAAGGAAATGCAATTTGTGCGTTGCTGAATACTAACGACTCAACGGAGTCAGGGCTTTAGAACTTGGTATTTCAGATGTATGAGTGAACTTGTTTACTTTATGTGCCTCATGATGAAATACTACGAGGCAAAAAGGATCATTAAGCAAAGAGCCTGCTAACAAAGAATCGTTAATCATAGCTTGCGAAAGATTACTCCTTCAAATGAGACAACGTCTCGAGGCTTACTGCGAAGAGAGTGTGTTCCAAGGTTTGGAAGACAAACCGTCAGTTATATCCAGATGGACTGAATTGATAATCTCTTATTACCTTATAGCAGAAGAAAAGGAGAATGTCAAGTTGTTTTGCAAAATATGCGAGCGTGCATATGTTCAATCTGGTTAGTAAGGCACCATCAGTTGTGATACCAGGAAATTTGTTGAACAAAACAGATTAGATGAAAACAATTGGAAACCTTATGTTTATATCGCTGAACATTGTCACGGAGTTTTGGATCAAATATTCAGAATCAGTGAGTTCAAAGCTAGCAATGAGGTTCGCCTTCTCTTGCAGTTGTTGAAGGAAGGATACTAAAGAGTACACCTTATCAGCAAAATTTGAGAAGTGTTGAAAACTAGATACATTGATGTTCCTGGAATGGAAAGAAGGGAGAAAGCTAGTGCAATCATGCAACAGGAAGGTAATGAATAGTTAGTTCCAAGGACAACGGTTGAACCAGAAATGATCGTGATATGGTACTAATACATTTGTGGTATACAGGGAGTCTTATTGTCGGAGGTCATACTTCCATACAAGGGCAGAAAGAGAATCGAGTGTTGCCAGATCTTTTAAAGAGAAGAGAGATAACTTCGGGACCGACAAGATACCAATAAGACTGCTCTGGTACAATTCGAGTTGAAGAATGTTTGAGAAACTAGATGGCTTGAGTGAAGATATCCCTCATGTGAAGGCGCAATTCTGCCTTGAGCATGGGATCCAACAGTTATATACTATTCCCACAGCGTCACATCAGAACGGCATGGCCGAACGAATGCATCAAACTCTTCAGAGTAAAACGAGATGTTTACTATCTGATGCCAAATTACCCTGATACCGATGAGAAGAAAAGGGCTAGGGAAGTAACGCGATGTGTGAAAATCAATGGTGACATGGAAATGCCATCTATACATCCACTACCGTTTGTGTGCTAAAATGAAGGCAGTGGGACTTGGCTTACTCATGNCACTACCGTTTGTGTGCTAAAATGAAGGCAGTGGGACTTGGCTTACTCATGTATTGCAACTGATACATGTGGAAGTTATGCCGATAATACTGAAGACTGAAAGGTGACGCAAGTTTTTGGATAACGAAAGTTGCTTCTTGACAGTCAAATTAAGCTTCAGAAGTGGTACTACACACAAAATTGAAATCGGAGATTGGGGGTGTATTCTGAAGTTAGCAACTTGAGCAGCTTTGTGATGAACAGAAATCGAGAAGTCGTTTCGTATCCCTCATGCTTCGCGTTTCAGCGGACAGAATGAAATGGCATTGTTATGGCAAGAACATGAACAAATACCATTATCAGTGGGGAGATACACTTTTGGGTCGTTGATTTCACGTTACCAACTCCTAGATGTTGCTCCAAGTTTAGTTCTAGGATAGTGCTATACCTAGACCTAGGGGGAGAGAGTGCAGATATCTGGTTTCAAGTTTAGTTCCAGGACAGTGTTGTGCCTAGACCTAGGGGACGGGGTACAGAGTGAGCCATGCCGGCCAGTTGTATTTCGTGCAAGCAAGTGAAGATATTCGATTCGAATGATATTGATGCAACGAAGCAGCCATTTCAGGACGCTGTAACGGAAAAGATAAAAGGGACATTTCTATGCAAGGAAGAGATGTAAGATCTCGGATGGCTAATGTCGTGTTATCGTGAGTTAACCGGGATATGGATTGTTCTTGGTTCGTGAACCAGAGGTTCGGAGATGTGTGGATGCTGGTCCGACTGTACCGGATCAACTGGGGGGTGAGAATTTCCGAAGCATTGGCGGCAGGGCCGGATTGTCAGGCCGAAATTTCTACTAGAGTCTGAAGACACCCGAGGAATGAGATGATGCCGCCAACTTAAATGTCTAGTATGAAGCCGGGACTGTGTGCTCTGGACCTAGAAAAGTCTATACTGGAGTGTCAAGAGATACAGACAGAAAAGATTGAGTCTTCGCAAATGAATCTGGGAGATCGGGAGGTTGGTGATGAGCCAGTGAGTGCTTGTCCCACCGTATCGACCAGTGAACGGGAGTTGAAAGCTGTATTGAAGGCGCAGCAGATTTCTACTCATGATGAAGAACCTAGCAGTATGGAGACTATGCAGGAGTGCTACTCGAAGTGAAGGAAGTGGGAGTCACGATGATTCTCATATTGAAGCAGACGACGGACTGTCTGTGTCGAACTCGAATCGAAAACTAGTCCATGTTCGTGAGCAGGATACCTGTGTTCCGCGAGAGACGGTATGTGCAGTTGGCCAAAGTGTTTGGCAGCACTGAAACCTGAAATAAACTCGAGATCCCTTAGATCAACAAGGCGACGTTGGATCTAGGCTATTTACCCAGGCGGAGCAAGGGTTGAGGGGGAGAGTCGTGAGGTGTTAATGGAGAATTCTCTCAGACAACTCGCCATTTCAGGGGGAGTATATCTCGATGACGATGATTCGTGTGTGAGAGACTTCGAGATTAGAGAAATGGAACTGGCGCGATGTTTGATTCGTCGATGATTGATCTATTGAAGATTGATTGGGTTCAGGCTCTAGAAGCTCAACCGAGTGAAGTTGGAGATGTCCTGAGGTGTCATAAAGATTGCCATGCGTCTGAGGGGAACTTTGGAACGAAGTGCGTGACAAAGCAACGGGTGCTCATGATACGAACGGAACCTTTGAGTGGGTCGAATTACCAGAAGGGCGGAAACCGAGAGGTGCCAAGTGGGTATTCGCACTAAAGGATAATGGTCTAGCGAAAGCAAGACATGTGGTCTTGGAGAACTTCTGGAAGGAAGATATTAACTAACAGGGAATATGCTTCCCTATGTTAGGGTGAGTGTGCTTAAGAAAGGTCTAGCTATTGCAGTGAAGCAAAGGTCTAGCAGTAAGACAGATATGTGTTACGACAGAATTCTGGAATGGAACTCAGAGGAAACTCTTGGGAAGGAACTCGGACGTCGAGGGATAATACTGAACCTAGAGGATTATATTAAAAAGCTAAGAGAGTATGCTGGTGAAGGTGGAATTAAGAATATTCAGACACCGGGAAAGCATATAGTGAGTCTTGATGTGCTCAGAGAGCTGCAAGAAAGTGCGAAGGATCAGAATACAGAATAGGTGTGGGAAAAGCTTATGCTCGCAGGAAATACAGAGAGATCTGATATTGGTTACCAGGATGTGAAATCGTCAAGGTATTTGAAGGAAGTCGAGGAGAAACATAAGAGAGAAGCCCACATGACTGTGACATACCTACTACAGAAAAGGAATTATGATTATAAAGATGTTGAAGTGTCTGAGCCTATCTAATAATGTCAATGGGAGGTCCGATATGATGGTCGTCGAAGTTGCAAGGGACAATAGCAGCGTCTACTGGAGAACAGGAGCTATTTGAGTGTTTCGGGCAACAGAGAGACATGTGTGATTGTCGTCAAAGTTGTAAGAGACCATAGCAGCGTCTACTGGGGAGCAAGAGCTATTTGGTGCTTTGGGCAGCAGAGAGACATTTTGATTGAGGAATCTCATGAAGGAATTGGAGAATCACACAATGCTAGTGTGGGGTGATAATACTAACATAGTGGACCATGTCAGGACAGATAAGAATTTGGCAGATTTAGTTACGAAAGGTTTTGGATCATGAATGCTGGAACTCCAGAGTATTACAGGACAATACAGATGAATCAGAAGGTGTTTCATCTGAGGGGGAGTGTTGGAACATGAGGAATCAGTACATCTCTGATGTACTGCATGTTACACGTGACTGCATGTAAGCAGGACAGATGAAACAGTGATATGCAGGAATAGACGAGAAGTTGACCACGTCCCGCGGAAAAAGGGAGCGAGCGGCAACACAAGAGGAAAGAGAATAAGAGACGACATTGAGTTGATAAGAGTACTGAGTATAACTTAGATATATAATCGTTCCAATTTATGCGTTATTAGATGACAAAGTACAACACATCTTACATGTTCAACACTTTATTGTCCTATTGAGTAATTTGCATAGATTCCTATTAACAGTGTCCAATGGTTTCAAATATCACCTGAATTTGTTCCTAGATATTATTTTATGCCCAGTGTCGCCACCGCCCCCTTTACGCGGAGCTCGTTTTCAACGTAAATGTCACATTTAGTGTCTAAGCTTACCAAGTTAAAGGGAAAGATTTCCTCGAAATATCTCTCATTAAGCATAATGGTGCAAAGCTCCTTCGTCCCCGGTGTAGACCGCAAGAGATTCTCGACATTGCTAGAATTGAAAACAGGACGCATGACTGACTTGGTTTCTCTATTGTAAGGTAAAAAGTATATGTCCACCTCGGAACAAACTCCCTTGCCTGTAGTTCCATGTATAACCCAACGAGCTGGATCACCCTTTGATTTACACGAGTAAAATGGACCAGGAAGTACTTTCCAGTTACGATTCATTTCCAAGGGTTGAGGAGAGACTGAAGATCCAAATGCTAATTGTTTGAACTTCATTCCTACATACTGTCTCTGCTCCTGTTGCTGACCCTGCGGCTGCGATTGCTGACCCTGCGGCTGCGATTGCTGCGACAACTCCATGTCTGAGATAAGGGAAACAAATTCCTTATGTAAGAAAAACTGCGGGGGCTTATTTTCCAGGTCGCCATATGTGAAAACAGTCATATTATCAAAAGAAATACCCATGGGCTTTCCAGAAAGTGGGATAAACGTCTCGTTGATTTTTACAGAGAATACCCATGGTGTTTTTGTTTCAGCCCAAACAGTGGTGACGAGAAGTGAAGTGGCGAAGAGCAATTGAGATAATCCCATGATTTTGATAATTATAATGATTCTGATGATTCTGATGATTCTCTTAAAGAAGAAATCGGTTCGTTTTTATAGGGAGAAAAATGTCTGATGTTCACATGTCACATGTTTTTCTGACTATTGTTCCGATAATACATGAACTCTTCCTGATTATGCACCACTAACCACTAGTCCATCTACCCCTAATCGATACATTGTCCTGATCGATACATTGTCCTGATCCACCCCATTATAAACGGCTTAAATTGCCCCTTCAGAAAATCAACAGCTGATGCTGTCATTAGGGTAACGAGGGCCGAAGGGGCCACTCAACCTCTGATAAACCAATACAGGACTTCAATATCCACATAGGTAGTACACTGCCCCTGGTGGAATTATGCTACCCAAGATAATTGACAAGAAATGAGACCGAGCTCAATACAGAATTAACATACCGAAGGCGTATCTACTCTCTCTTCTCTACTCTACTAACCTTACTTCTATGATTCCTCTACTCCAGGACTGACACTATTAGATCTTTCCAGCAGTCTAGCTAGTGGCTTTACTAATCTAGTGTTGTCAACGAGTACCTAGCGAGAATTGATGCAGGGTACTTCGTGGATATGTTGTATGCAGAAATGTGACGTACTACGTGCAGGTCACTGGTGTGTGAAAACTTTTCACCCACCTCGCACCTCACTTAAGACTTTGGTCTTGTAAGGTACAACTTACTTATCCCTGTATACTAATATATACTAAAACACAAGTTGAAAAGTGTAGATATACACGGTCAGCACCAGGACTAGTTCCTGAAACAAAGTTGGGCTGTGGTCCAACATAAATATACTAAAGAGCTTTCAACATATGTTTTAGTATATATTATTATACAGGGATATGTAAGTTGTGGCTTACAGGACCAAAGTTCTACATGAGTTGTGAAGCGGGTAAAAAACCCTTCCCCCCGCCAGTAACTTGCACATAATACATCACTGGTCTGCATACAACATACTACGAAAGTACCTTGACTCCGTATACAGTGTTTTTCAAAACGATTCAAACCACACTAGCAAAATTAAACAAACCAATACAACACATAACCCCTACTAACAAGTTGTTGTATACAGGATAACAAGGAAACCAGTTCAGTTCCGTCCGTTTTTCACCCTTGATTGAATTGGTACTGCAAGACTCCCAAATGTAGTACATATGAGGCAATCGTCCAGATTTAAGGTTTCAGAATATTGAATTCTAATGAAAGTTGGTGTGAAACATTACGCCATTTGGTTTGAACCATTCTGTCTTTTTGGTTTGAACCATTTTGTCGCGCTGGTTTGAATAATTTTGAAAAACACTGCATGCTGCTGCATGTTCCAAGTGACTGCATGTAAGCAGGACAGATGAAACAGTGATTTGCAGGAATATGTGTGAGTGGACGACGTCCCGCGGAAATGTTGTGATATGAGGCTCATATGCCGCACACACCCTTAAGTGCCCTGCACTTAAGCTTGCATTGCATTAGTGATGTCAATAGGGCA